>BLKR01006972.1:0-46358 GCA_011170035.1 Teleogryllus occipitalis | reverse complement strand
GCCCTTACTCTTCCATTTTATAGTTCTGTCAACAGTTCAAGTGAGATACTGATAGCACTGGGCAATAATGGAAATCTTTCCGGAAAAATAAAATTGAAAATAGCGATTTCTGATATATTTGATAATGGAGAAAACGAAATTGACATTTCAAATTGCTAGCTGTGGGTTCTTGGATATAGACCGTTTAAGTTATAAGGAACTTTCATAAAATGTAACGCCTGGAGATCGTGTTAGCATATCTGAGCCCAACAGTGATGGGTTATAGGTAATTGCTATTACTTAGCTTCATGACTGCACATCATGTCCAGGAAATAAGCGGACTGTAGAATACCACAACATTCCATCAGCTATTCGACAACATGGAGACGGTCTGCCCGTTCCATTCCCTCCGAAAGAGTACACCAAACAGTCACACGACTTGAAGAATGTGGAAGATAGAAATCACCTCATCCTTCATCTCAAAATTAACTTCATTTCCTGCATTCTGATCTGAACTCCTGCCCCGACAACTGCGTTGCTGTACAACTTTGGTGCAATGGCAAACATGGAGAGCGATTCCATCAGAACATTACGCAAATGGAACGATGGTTTAAGGGGAAACGGAACATCGCTATAGTGACTATTGTAGGATAGTGACAAGAGAAGTCAGAGAAAACGAGTACACGCAGGAGGAAAGATAAGACGTTCACGGTAATAAGTCCTTTTATTTGTTGATAGTGAAGCTACACGTAAGCTACACGCGAGCTACTCAGCTAAATTATATCTAAGGTCACATTCATTATTCTCCACCCCAGATTAGGGTACTTTGGCTATTTTCAGAAAACAAAATATTCTGTTGTGTTTTCTTAGTATTTCTACATGAAATTAGTAAATCTAAGAAACAAGAGCTAATAAAAGAAAATTAATGTAATATTTCTTTTTCTCGACCACAAATTACGGTAGTTTTATGAGAATTCTGATGTTGTGTTGTTGACGTTCTTAATTCCCATTGCATTTTTCCCGTTCTTCCCATTGCATTTTTAAAAAAATTTTATCTGCTATCTGTAAAAAAATTTATTTTATCCATTAATTTTAATTTAATTTTCCATCTTATTTTGTATTTATTTATAATTTTGTTTTGCTTTTCTGTATTTGTAGACTGACGACGGCAAAGCCGTCGAAAGCCGGCTATCTTAATAAAACTAATATGTTGACGAAGATGACCTCTTTCGTTTCTTCTCTCAATGGAAGTTTTGTATTTTGAGAAAGGAAAGCATTCCACAGTGTTTCGCCCGGCCCAATCGAGGCTCCGGGCTGCAGGGGCGAGCGGCCAGCGGTCGTCGCCTCGCGAGTGGGTTAGGAATGATGGATGGCAGGAGGAACATGGCGAGCGATTCAATCAGAACATTACGCAAATGGAACGATGGTTTAAGGGGAAACGGAACATCGCTATGGTGACTATTGTAGGAGAGTGACAAGGGAAGTCAAAGAAAACCAGTACACGCAGGAATAAAGATAAGACGTTCACGGTAATAAGTCCTTTTATTTGATGATAGTGAAGCTACACGTAAGCTACACAGCTAAATTATATCTAAGGTCACATTCATTATTCTCCACCCCAAATTAGGGTACTTTGGCTATTTTCAGAAAACAAAGAATTCGGAAGTGTTTTCTTAGTATTTCCTCTTGAAATTAGTATATCTAAAACACAAGAGCTAATAAAAGACAATGTAATATTTCTTTTCCTCGACTACAAATTACGGTAGCTTTGTATTTTGAGAAAGGAAAGCATTCCACATTGTTTCGCCCTGCCCAACCGGAGCTCCGGGCTGCAGGGGCGAGCGGCCAGCGGTCGTCGCCTCGCGAGTGGGTTAGCGGCGGAATGCGCTTCGGCCCCCGCGGCTGTTAATGAGGCGGATGAGGCGCCGCGCGAATGGCCCTCGGCAGCGCCTTCGCGCGACGCCTTCATCTGGGCCGCGGAGCGGCGCCTAGGACGACAATCGACCGGTAGCGGTAGCTCAGTGCATCAACTGACGTCACTGCAGCGCCTCTGACCGGGAGGTCCTAGGTTCCCACTCCCCACGGCGGCAGGATTTTCGACACTAGCCTTTCAGCTAGGTCCATTTCAGTCGCTGCCTGGAGGGGAATTCTAGCGGCCGGCTGCTCTGATCGATTGTTTTCCGTGGTTCCTCCGATCAACACCAGACGAATGCCGGAGCAGTGCCCTAATAAGCGGGCCACAGACCGCGCGCGATCTTTCCTTCCCCTTCCTTGTTCTATCCTCTCCCCTTACACACACACTTACACTAACATGCATTACACTACCACACATGCCGGGATACCGGTCTGGAGCTTAGAGCTTGTCCTTGTTGGGGCGGTGCGCTGCTGGTTGGAGATACCTGGTTGGGGAAAACCCCGTTAGCCGACGGTGTGTCGGTGCGGGATCTTGCCATCCAGCGGAGGACGATCACCGCCACAATTCGAGGAAAAAGCATGCACTACACTTAAGGGAATAATAACCTTAGCATTTAACGCACTTGGAATCACTAACAATTAATCAATGAATAAATCAATCATTGAGAGGGGGTTCCTTTCCCTGGGGTGACATATCCTGCGTTCACGCCAGCTGAGCTCTTGGCTTGGGTAATGGACACCCATGGATATTGAGGAGGGGCTAGTCTTGAACTGGCGAGGCTGCCTCTTGCAGATTATTGATTGATTCATTTTTTCGTGTTTCCGGGCGCGTCAACTGCTTCGGTCATTACTCCCGTTAGTGTAGTGCATGTTTTTCTCCGGAGATGGCGGTGATCTTCCCCCGCCGGATGGCGAGATCCGGCGCCGATCTACCGCCGGCTAGTGGGGTTTCCCCCTAACCAGGACTCTCCCACCAGCGGGGCATCGCTCCAGCCGGGACAAGCTCTAAGCTCCCGACCGATCTCCCGGAATATGTGGTAGTGTAGTGTTATGCAGATTATGATAGATGTGTTTATCACAATATTCGCGTTTCGGCATCGAGCTCCGGCCTACGCGGGTAGCAGTCCAATGGTGCTGTTGGACACCCGCGGAAGGTGACAGGAGGATAAGCGCTATTACTCAGGTGTCCACCTCGGGGCAGTAACTCCCCTCTCCGAAAAAGTATGAGAATAGTGGGGAGCGGTAGTACGTCGCGCGGGATCTTTATAATTATAAAATAGAGATTTTTATAAGAAGGGACCGTTTTGACAGCTATTGCTTGTCATCGGCTGACAGCATATCTGTGGGTTATGGCTATGCACTCAATTGGTCAATGCGTGCGTTCAGTTAGTTCATTAGTAAATGGTTTTCATCATCGTTTGCAATGCCATCGCACTACATGACATTAATTTGTTTTCCCTACCTGTCAAACTGGTCCCTTATTAGAGTAACTCCTCTGTACGTTTCTGTGTGTCTCTCCTAGTAATAATGTTGCAAATTGTGCATGCTATTCTACTCAGTTACTAGTATTTAAATTTATGTTGCCATTTCGTAGTTCTATTTTTTGTTCCATAAAACAAGAATAATGTTCTTCAGAGAAAAACAATTTACCATTTTTGTTTATTCCACAATTATACCCAACATTGTGTGATAGTATAACACTAAATAACTGTATAAATCAATATAATTTAACTAACTATTATTATTGGACATTTCTGAGAAGATGAAATATGCATCCCAAATCAGTCACCAGGCTAAAAATGATAATGATAATCCAAGATTTCAAGAGAAGGAGGTTTGTTATCTTACACACAAACTTGGTATTTTCCTCGAACTTACCTCCCTTTTAATACAGCACGAAACATTCGAGACGTTTGAATTGTCGGCAAAGCAAACTACATAACAACAATTGATCAGAAATAACAGGTTTCGGACACTCAAAGTAAATATCTAAGTACATATCTCATGAAATAATAGGATGATTAAAAAACCGTTACAATACATTCAAAAATTCGTCAAGAAAAAGGCTTTCTTTCAAAGGCGAACGAATCGCTTCTAAGCACGCTTTGAGAAAAAAACGTACACGATTCTGAGAATCGACTGGCGAGAACTGAGCGTCTATGTACCCAGCGCAGCCGCCGTTGCTCGGCCGAGCGCCGCCTTTTTGCAAACAGCCCAAGGCGCAGAGGCGGCGGCGGCGGCAGAGTAATCGCAGAGCGCGTTAGGTGCGCGCGGGCCACGCCCACTCGCCACGCCAACAAAAAGCAACTCACGAAGAGGCGGCTCCGACCTCTCGCCCGCCCGTCCAGACGCGCCCGCCAATGCCAATCGCCCCTCAGCGGCCGGATTACGCACAGCAGCACGAAATGGACGCAAGTCATTCACGGGAAAGGTGTCTCAGGGTATCAACTAATGTCACTGCAGTGCCTCTGGCCGGGAGGTCCTAGTTGCGAGACCCGACGGTGGTAGGATTTTCGACACTAGCTTGTCAGCTAGATCGAACAAAGTCGATGTTTGGAGAAGAATTCTGGTGGCCGGCTGCTCTGATCGGTAGTTTTCCGTGGTTTCTCCGATCAACACCGGACGAATGGCGGAGCACTAACATGCATTACACTTTCACACATGCCGGGAGACCGGTCGGTGGCTTAGTGCGTGTCCCGGGTGGGGCTGTGCCCCACTGATGGGAGATACCTGGCTGAGGAAAACCCCGCTAGCCGACATAGGTCGACGCCGGATCTCGCCATCCAGTGGGGGAAGACAACCGCCACCTCTCGAGCTAAAACGACACGCACTACACCTACGGGACTAATGATCAAAGTAATTGTCGCACACAGAATCACTATCAATCAATCGAACGATTGATTGGTTTCATTGATTGATTAATTGGTGATTCCTGAAGTTTCAACAGCTAAGGCCATCAATCCCGTAGTGCATGTATTTTTTTTCTCGGGATGTGGCGGTAATCTTCACCCCCGATAGATAGAGAGGTCCGGCGCCGACCTACCATCGGCTTGCGGGGATTTCCCTTAACCAGGACTCTCCCACCAGCGGGGCAGCGCCCCAGCGTGGACACACTCTAAGCTCCCAACACGTATTGTAGAGCATGTAAGTGTAAGTGTTTATAAGAAAGGGATGAGGATAGGACAAGGGTAAGGAAAGAAAGAAGCGCGCGATCCGTGGCCCATATGTTTGGGAACTGCTCCGGCAATCGCCTGCTGATGATCGTAGAAACCACGGAAAACTACAGACCAGAGCAGCCGACCTCTAGAATTCTCCTCCAGAGGAAGAATACATCCTAGCTGTTTAACTAGTCTCGAAACCCAAGGCACCGTTGGGACTCGAACCGTAGGAATTCCCGGTCACAGGCACTGCAGGGACATCAATTCATGCCCTGAGCCACCTAAGCCAGTCAGTAGTTAACGAAGTATGTGATGATAATGTGCGGTATTGTTGAATTGTGTTGACATCACAAATCATAGTCTCTTTTATAGTCTAATTAACAGGCATTGCTGACAATCAATATTAGTTATTAATTTGCTTCTCGCAACACTTTAGACCCTTCTCGTCGCGGGCCGACCTCAGGCAGATATGATTATTCAAATATTGGGTTTAAAAATTCGACCTTGTAAGAGGGTACTTTCACGCTAAATATTGAAATCAAATGTTAAGTCCCAATTACGAGACCTCTGAATAAATAATAATGATAATATTGTCTTTTAATTTGGCAAATGAAATATTATAGTCTGTGGTGCGAACAACAAAATTCAACAATACCATACTTATTATCACGTAGTTTGTTAATCCATGTATATCTTGAAACGGTAACTTTAAATGTAATATCTATATGTCTCATGTAGTATGCTCAAATGGAACAAATAATTTATTTTTCTAGAACTGGATATTTTGAATGGCTTTATTTGGCAAGAATTTATGTACAAAAATAGCCGCCAAATCGATTCTTTCCGCGCAACAGTGTCAATAAACCTTCTCCGTAAACAAAATTCTTATAAATTAATTCATTAGGTTTTATACATGAAATCAAGATGAGATCTATTCAGATAATACAATACCAGGGATTTCCTAGTTGTTCCAGACCATGTACGTCACGGAGATAAAAAAGAATGCTCCACAATAAAGGAAACAAAAAAATAAGGACACTTTTGATGGACCCAACATCACGTACAGCAATGAACGTCCTGAACCTCGAAAATTATTTCTATCCATCTTCATTATTAGATTCTCGCAATAGATCCTTAACTCTTCCAAATTACTTAGTTATATTGAAAGAACATCCATTTCGCTCCAAAATCTCCTCTCCAAACAATTATAAGTCCTCTTTACTCACAACCTTAATCGTGAATTTAGGTTTTGGATGTAACATGTAATGGAGCGAACACTCTAAGAGAAGAAAGAGTGATTTAGTCATTAACACTTAACAATGGCATGAATGCAAATTAGAACCTTTTTGTAGTCATGCATAGAAGGTATCAAGCTTTAATTATACAAATAGGCGGGTCTTTACGTTCTCTTCTCACAATGTGCTCAGAAAATATGCTTGGACAAAATACACATTTAAATTGTAAAGAAGAAGTATATAGAAATAAGCAAAATATTTCCTAAAAGCCCCTTCGAGTATCTAAGAAAAGCATTCTTTGAGAGACAATAATTTAAGAAACTTAAAACCACAAGTTTGAGAGCTCTCAAGAAAACGAAGGTATTGGAGATCTTTGCAAATAAATGACAGAAATTGAAAATTTACTTATATTTATTAAGAACAGCTCTTTGTCTATTTACGACTAAAGCGTGTATGTACGATTCTATATTTGTGTTATTCGTCTTTTTTTGAAAATAATGTTAATAAACTGTAATAAATGAGTGCGCTCATTACTCAGAAAAATGCAACTAAAGAAGATCTTCGCTAATAAACGACAAAAATTCAAAATTGACGGATACTAATCCAGCACTTTTTTTTTTCTCAATGTAGGCCAAAGCGTGTATGTAAGTTTCTTAATTGTGCCTGTAATATTTCTATTTATTTGTAATTAATATTAAAAAACTGTAATAATGGTGGACGTTCATCAGGAAACGATCTTGATATAAGAGGAAAAGAGCGGTACGCCATGATTTTCGCTAGCGCAACTGAAGTTCCACCCGCCAAATACAGTGTGTTACATTAATTGTTTGTGACAAAAGAGTACATGTCGCAAACATCAATGGCGCGCGTCCGAGAGCGCGGGGCCAACGCGTCGCGTTCGTCCTTTGTTCGTATTCCGCGCGGCGCGGTGGGAGGTCGCTTCGACACGCGGTGACGCTCCATTCATCACCCGCTCACAGCCGCGCTCATGTGTATTCATGCAAGTCATCGCCGGCCGAACCGCAATATGTCCGATGGTAAGAGTGGTGAGGCATGGGCGTCTGCACTTTTGTCACCGGTGACACTTTCGCAGCGAATTTTTTTTCTCTCTGAAGTCTCTTTTTGATTCCCGGGCACATCCCCCCGCGAGCAGTTCGTCCCTTTGAGTTTACACGATTTCTTAGTAGACTTTACGAGTAATGAAAGTGAAGGAAGTGCGTTTTACTTGTATTCGCACCACACAAGATAAATTACAACGGTAGGTACGAATGTAGCTGTTTCAGCTCCAAACAGTATTATTTCCTTCGGTATTAGTATGTTTTTAGTAATTATGTAATTAATAATCATAAGTACTCAGTAGTCACTATTTTGTCACTATCATGGCAGTTAGGTTTTTTTTAAGATGGCAATTTTTTAAAGAGATTAAAATTATTTTAATATAATTTTTCATTGCTAAAACATTCATTTACTACAAATCTTATATGTTATCTGCAATTTCATAACCCACTGACAGTATCTCTAAAGCTTATCGACAGCCATTGACTTAAGTCAGTGTCACTCTCTACACAAGTATCCAAGCGTTTTTTAAACTGAAAAAGAAAAAGACGCTATATGTTTAAATTCCTTAAAAATAATACATTGCTTGTATAATAGAATGCCATAGTTTTCTTTATTTCTTCCTTTATCACAACAAATCTGAAGGGCATTCTGCATTCATATTTCAGTCTCTTATATGCAACAAAATTGCCTGCTTAAACAACTTGCCTTATCGAGATATTGTGATGTTGATAATTAAGTTCTCTAATTGGGAGCGAATTGCATCATCACTAAAACGGAGCACAAGTTATAACATCTGATGAAGGCTCTAAGATTATCAAACTTCATCCTCACTTGCATATCAAGACACACTGGACACACCTAATAAAGTATCTGAAAAAGTCTACTTCCTATCAGGAGAGTTTGATACACCCATCGTTTTCTACTTTTTCCGCATATGTGCATTTGATCCATTCTCGTTCGCATATTTTACAGAGCTCGTTTACGATTACGTATTCCTTTTAAAGAGGTGTTAGTTTCTTAATAAGCCCGTCGTCTCGCTCATAACGTGCGCCACAAACACACTCTCCCTTTCTTCAACGAACAAGAAGGGCTGTCATCCGAGAGGGCACTCTTTGAATGTCGAGGAGCCAATTAAAATGCGGTCGCAGGGGGATGAAGGAGCGAGGAAGCGAACCCTGCTCCTGTGGACACGTGTCTCTTCGACCCTCTCCCCCATTCACCTGCACCCATCTCTCTCCCTCTCTCTCACCCATATTTCTCCCTCTCTCTAACCCATATTTCTCCCTCTGTCTCTCCCTGCCTCTCCCCCTGTGTCTCTCCCCCTGTGTCTCTCCCTCTGTGTCTCTCCCTCTGTGTCTCTCCCTCTGTCACTCTCTCTCCCTTTGCTTCTTCCTCTGTTTCTATCTGTACCTTTCTATCTCTCTGCCTGTCTGCCCCTCTTGTCTGTCTCTCTTCTCTGCGTGTGTCTCTCAGCGCTTGCGGCGGCGGGGAGGCGCAGCGGCCAAGTTGGTCGCTTAGGCAAATGCCGCTTTAATTTCCGGAGCTTCGGTGGCCGTCGCTCTTCACGCGGCCTCTTGGCAACGTGGCTTCCTCACTGCACAATTCAGGGCGTGCGCTACTACTGGCAATGCGTTGCTGATTTCCTTGCAAGTGTGCACAAGTAAGGACTTTTTTGAAAATCAATAGCTGAAACCTTGAAAAATTAATTATTATATCCTAGAAATCTTACCTGATAGCAGATAATTAACAAGTACGATCTGAACGAGAATTTCTTGTAGCCGAACTTACCTGAAAAAGAAAAAAAAAAGATTCAGAAATCTCGGGATAATAACTTCAAATTCTTTTTGCTCTGAAAGTTCAAAAAAGGCAACATGAGGTAATTAACAGACGTTATTCTTCATTGATAATGCTAATAAGACGCATCACAAACGTACTCTTCAATACATGTGGATTAATGCTTAATGAAGGTTATTAAATATTTCACAATTTTGTCGTGTATTTGCAAATTGTCGTGTATTGGCAAATTGCTGGAGTCTGCTGTAAAGGCTTGTAACAATTAACCAATTGCTAGCGTCCACGAAAGCGTGTTCATAACAGTGCACGCAGCAAAAAATCAAAAGAGACCAACAAGGAAATCTGTTCCAGGTTAAGACGGTGCTCGCCTGGCGACAGAACACTGCTACCTAAACCAAATATGACGTTGAATAATAAGATCCAATTTCATCGTGTATTTTTTTAAACAATAATTTAAGTAAAACAGCTTTATCTGTTAGTCTTACATCATCTCTTCCATCAAGCAGAGCATAATGTCAAAATAAATGTTCCTGACAGGTCGTTAATTCAATGTATGTGTTCATGAATGAAAATAACTTTTCATTGCCGGCATAACATGCTTAATGGCCGCCACATCAGTCTTCCGCTTGTGAATTCAGTCGTACTAATCGACATCTGCATTTCAGCCGAAGGCGCAACCTGACGACTGGGGCGAGTCGTTTAAAGTGTTGCAGGAGCCATTAGAGCGTCCGCCGAGCGAATTACACCTGGGCCGCGCCGAAAGGTCATTTTCAGTCTGAATAAACATGAACGCCCAACAACCCGGGGCGCGTGCACTTTCCGATGCGGCGGTCGAGCAAAGGGAGCAATAAAACGGCGATATTAAATGAGGAAGAAAATTAAACACGAATCTCCGCCCGCGATAAGTGCGGGCGTAATTCCCGCGCGAGCGCAGGGGGCGTTTGATGCATGGGTCCGCGCGTTGCAGCGCGGCGCCGCGCCGCACCACGCCGCGCCGGACGCCCACAGCGCGAGGCAGCGGAGTGAAGCTCGGGGCGGGCGGGAGAGAAGGCGGGCGAAAAAGCGGGCGGGCGAGCAGGCGAGCGGGCGGGCGAGCAGGCGGGCGGGCGAGCAGGCGGGCGGGCGAGCAGGCGGGCGAGCGAGCAGGCGGGCGAGCGAGCAGGCGGGCGAGCGAGCAGGCGGGCGAGCGAGCAGGCGGGCGAGCGAGCAGGCGGGCGGGCGAGCAGGCGGGCGGGCGAGCAGGCGGGCGGGCGAGCAGGCGGGCGAGCGAGCAGGCGGGCGAGCGAGCAGGCGGGCGAGCAGGCAAGCGGGGGCGGACGGACGGGCGAGCGGGCGAACGGGCGGGCGGGCGGGCGGGCGGGCGAGGGCGGGCGGGCGGGCGGGCGGGCGGGCGGGCGGGCGGGCGGGCGGGCGGGCGGGCGAGGCGGGCGGGCGGGCGGGCGGGCGGGCGGGCGGGCGGGCGGGCGGCAGGCGGAAGGGCAGGCGGGCAGGCGGGCCCGGGCAAGGCAGGCAGCGAGCAGGAGGAGCGGAAGGCAGGCGGAGCGACCGAGGCGGAGGCGGGCGGGCGGGGCACCACCGCCAGGCGCGCGAGGCACCGCAGGCGCGCGGCACGCAGACGCGCGGGCGCGCAGGCGCGCGGGCGCAGCACTGGAGCGCGCGGGCGCCGCGGAAGGCGCCGGGCGAGCTTGCTTGCCGGGCGAGGCGGGCGCGCGGGCGGGCGGGCGGGCGGGCGGGCGGGCGGGCGGGGCGGGCGGGCGGGCGAGGCGGGCGGGCGGGCGGAGCGGAGCGGGCAGGCGGGCGGGCGGGCGGGCGGGCGGGCGGGCGGGCGGGCGAGGCCGGGCGGGCGGGCGGGCGGGCGGGCGGGCGAGCGGGCGGGCGGGCGGGCGGGCGGGCGGGCGGGCGGGAGTGCGCTGGAGTGAACAGGAGTGGGCGGGCGAGGGCGGGCTGAATTGGGCTGGATGCGCGGGCGTAGGCGAGCGTGGGCGTGCAGGTCACGCGGAGCCAACGCCTGGAGTGCCTCTCCCCCCTCGTGCTCGCCCCGCGGTGGGGTGCGGGGCAGCGCGGGGGCAGCTTTGGGGGCAGAAGCGCCGCTTGAGGTCGACCCGCCCACCTCCTGCGGCGGCGTGGGGCGGGGTGCGGCTGACGCAAGGGGCTGCTATGGAGGACCACACGTTGCTCTTCGCCACCCGCCCCCCCCCCACCCCCCTCTTAGAGCCACGTGGTTTCGACAGTCCTCGCCACACCCACCTCGCGCTAACAGCTTCGAGGCTTTGGTTCAGGGTATTCAATACTAATGCATTTCGAGATCTTCCCTATCCTTCCCCAATCCAAGCTTTGGACAAACGGAGAAATTCTGATTGACATGAATACTATTTTTTTATATTATACCGAACTATCAATTGAGTATTGTTACATTTTAATATATAATTAATAAGAAATTCTGATTGACATGAATACTATTTTTTTATATTATACCGAACTATCAATTGAGTATTGTTACATTTTAATATATAATTAATAAGAAATTCTGATTGACATGAATACTATTTTTTTATATTATACCGAACTATCAATTGAGTATTGTTACATTTTAATATATAATTAATAAGAAATTCTGATTGACATGAATACTATTTTTTTATATTATACCGAACTATCAATTGAGTATTGTTACATTTTAATATATAATTAATAAGAAATTCTGATTGACATGAATACTATTTTTTTATATTATACCGAACTATCAATTGAGTATTGTTACATTTTAATATATAATTAATAAGAAATTCTGATTGACATGAATACTATTTTTTTATATTATACCGAACTATCAATTGAGTATTGTTACATTTTAATATATAATTAATAAGAAATTCTGATTGACATGAATACTATTTTTTTATATTATACCGAACTATCAATTGAGTATTGTTACATTTTAATATATAATTAATAAGAAATTCTGATCGACATGAATACTATTTTTTTTATATTATACCGAACTATCAACTGAGTATCGTTACATTTTAATATTACAGAGACGTCATAATAAAAGGTAACCACATTATTGATCCATGTAGTTTACTGGTTCGAGGACGCTTTATGAACGCATAGACGGCAGGGTCAATTCAAATGTTTAGGAAAAGTTACTCAGGAAATTTTAATTAAAAATAAAATGTTTGGAGGGATATATAGCAATAGCGTGTTCCTAGGTATTAAATTTGAGTTAATATTGTGTTATTAAATTATTAAACCTGTGTTGTTGTTAAGATAGTTTATGCATTAGTAGATGCACGTATAAAAACTCATAGACTGGTGATGAAGTATAGCTGCTGATATTAGGAGCAGACCGAATGGGCAAAGAGAAGGATCAGATGACGAGCATGTACGATGTTTAATAAATAAAAAATTCTCATACTGTTCTAAAGAGAGAAAAATGAACATTGAATAAAAGATCTGTAGATAGAATATTTATAGGGTTTTATAAGGATTCTAATGATCGAACGGCGACAAAACGCCCGAGATTCTTTGCCTCGAGGGCTGTTTGTCGCCCGAGATCATTAAAACCATTTAACGCCCGTGGTACAAACATAATTTTATTTCTTACCTAATTTTTTGATTCAGATTTACTTATTCGAAAGCAATAACAAGCTATAACATATTGGTAAAAAGGAAATTATATTGTTAAATATTAGCATTATAAACATTTTCCGACCCAGGAAATAGTTCATAAAATGTCACATTAAGACAAACAGGGCATTTTATGCACAGCCTGTCATCCCCACCCAACTTCTCCCTGGATCTCCCCACCCGTCCTCGGTACCTGTTCCCAGCGCTCGTCCTCTGTGCCAAACGCCTCTAACAGTCCTCGCTGGTTGACCTCCTGGGTGACGTAATAATACCAACATCTACGTTGCCAAATAGCAAAAATACTTTTGAAACTTGTTTTACAAAATTACTTTTGGTTCTCTCATAACTGCATTGCTTTTACACGAAACAATAGCGTTCGCAACTCTCTTATAATGTTGCCTTATACCATTCCTTCAAAATTGAAAATTCGTCTTTGTTTTCAAACAAGTACTTATGCAATGAAGTTTAATTAATATTAAACTAGACGTAGTTGCATAATATACTATTCCATAATTATTTAATGTAGTTTTTGCAGTCATACTCCTTTAAAAAACATCCTGATCCACTCCTCCAGTCAGATAATAATTGTTGAATTTAGTGGTATGTAAATATTTTTTAACAGAGATGCCGGAAGCTGGATGGATCAGCAATGTAGGAAGAGATAAAAAAAGGAAAATGTAAAACCGGCCGGGATATTCGTATCGTGCCTATTATTAGTTAAAGTATTGGGATACAGCCTAAACATTTCAAATTGACACAGAAATATAAAACTTTCGTTATCTATGCTTTGAAGTTGTTCATGGGCTAGCAGGTAAGATTTGAGGTATTTTGGACCCACATATTACGGGATTCTTTTCTGAGGTGACTTGCAAAGCATTGACTGGACTTTAATATTACCATCAATAAGTTTCTAGATCTCTAGATTATCTTACTTACATTCTTCCCCAAACCAATTATATTCGCTATTAAGATAAAAAATATTAAATACTTAAGATATAATCTTTTAGGATTCTACGTATTTTGAATTTTGAAGTGATTCAACCCATCTCTCGCGTTTTTGCTTGAAAAAAAAAACAAAACTTTCGTCACCACCAACAATTCGCCATCACTTCAGCGCCCTCTCGCAAAATACCGAGAGTTACACTATCTTGAACCCCGATTTGTTCTCCATTTCCGCCGGCTAGCCGCTCGCCATTTATCACTGCGCCGCTGCCGCTATCGCATTTTTGCAGGAAACCTCAGCACCGCCCACGCCGCCACCCCCGGCCCGGCCCGGGTGGCTCGGCCCGCCCCGCTGACCCGTGGCCTCTGTTGGAGAACTTCGTCTGGCAACTTAGTTTTCGCGGGTTCGCGAGCGACCGACAGCGATTTCGTCATAGCGGATGAGAGGGGGCGTGTCCAGCAACTGTGCAAAACAAATAGCAGAGCTATGTGGCGACAGGGTGGTGGGACAGTTGGGCTGAAGGGTGGCTGGGAGGAGGAGTGAATGGGCGGGGGGGTTGGTTGGGCGGAGGAGTGGATGGGCGGAGAGGTGGATGGGAGGAAGGGTGGATGTGTGAGGGGATATGGGTGGGGGGTTGGATAGGTGGAGGGGTGGACGGGCCGACGGGTGGATGAGCAGAGGGGTGGATGGTCGGAGGGTTGGATGGGCGGAGGGTTGGATGGGTGGAGTGGATGGGCGGTGGGACAGTTGGGATGCAGAGTGGCTGGGCGGAGGAGTGAATGAGTGGAGGGTTGGATGGGCGGAGGGTTGGATTGTTGGAGGGGTGGATGGTCGGAGGGGTGGATGGTCGGAGGGATGGATGGTCGGAGGGGTGGATGGACGGAGGGGTGGGTGGAGGGGGCAGGCACCGGGGTGGAGGGAAGGATGGATGGATAGGCACATGGTGGATGGGCGGAGAGGTAGATAGGCAACGGATGAATAGGCGACGGAGTGGCTGGACAGCGGGTTGGCTGAGGGGGAGGGTGGCTGGACAGCGTGATGTCTGGGCGGGGCGTGGCGGAGCGGAGCCTGGCGACGTGACAGGGTGGCGGCAGGGGCGTGGTGGTTGGGCGGTGCGGGACGGCGGGGTGGCTGAGCGGCGAGAGTGACGTGCGGCGGGGATGGCTGGGCGGTGGCAGCAAGGGCGATCGAGGCACAACGCCGGGACAGCCGGTATTGAATATTGAAAATATGTCGTTAATGGCTCGTATTTCATTTACAATAGATCATTAAATTTTTATTATGTACCGGAAGCTATTCTCTTTCTATTTTGCTCCCAATATTGGCAACGACTCTTATCCTGATGTTTATTCCCGTATTTGCAACTGTTATTTTTGAAAATTAAAATTCTGTTATTATCTTCCTATTGAATTGAGGCATTATGCACGGTACTTCATAATTTTCAAGCTATTTCTATGTTTTTTTTTATCGTGTCATCATTTTCTCGTCTTAACTCAGTTTTCGTTTCTCCAAAGTTCCGCCTTTCTACTTATGTTCCAATTCGCTCTCTGACTTTCGAGAGTTTCAGCCATTTTTCTCCCGATTTCCTTCAAGAGCTGCCGTAACTACTCAGCAAATCGCGAACTCTCCTCTTCTTCCATCGTAGTGGCTTGGTCGTCCCTCCGCCGCGTCCCTTGTTCTTGTAGCGTCCCGCCCCGCCCCTCCCCGCCCCGCCCCGCCCCTCCCCGCCCCGCCCCGCCCCACCTCGCCTCGCCTCGCCCCGGCCCAGCCCCGCCCCGTCCCCGCCCCGGCCCCGCCCCGGCCCCGCCCCGGCCCCGCCCCCGCCCCCGCCCCGCCCCGCACCACCCCGCCTCCCTCACCGAGAGGCTCGGTCTCCAAGTTTCCGAACGTGTCCGGCGCCGTCTGGACGCCGCGGGCGGGGGTGGGCGAGTGGGGGGAGGGGGAAGCAAGGCGCTGATACCAGCGTTCGCCGCTGCCTCAAGATAAAGTCCAGCGAGGAGGACGCCGAAATACTCGCTCCCCCTGGCCGTCATGTCCCGCCCCGACCACGGCGCCCCTGGCGGCGGCGCCTGGAACTCCTCTCGCATCCCTCGGGGAGGCTCCTCGACGCTCTTCACTCCCAACACGCGCTGTCATTTGCGGCGCTCAGATAAACACATGCCGACCTGGATGTCCGAGGAGGCTAAGAGCGTGTACGGACACAGCGCTTCGGTCCGAAGGGTCGCGGGTTCGACCCCACCTTGCGCAGGGTTGTTTGTCCCTTGTCTCTCACGTAGGTGTTGTCGAGCAGGGCCTCGCGTTCTGCTGACCAAAGATCAGAGGAGCCCGCAAGTGTGTTGGTGTCTAGTGGATGGTCCAATTAACGTCCCGCAGGGTCGTAAAGGATATACGGCTAAGCCCAGGAAGAAGATAAACGTATTCAGTAGATTTCGATCCCTATTGTCCACTACAACAGCAAAACGGATACTTTCCATTGTTCCTATGACGTCGACATGAAGACAAGAAGTACAGTTAGAGGAAGTTTCTAAATTAGTTTTGTATATTTATTACGTAGTTTATTGTTTGTTTCATCCTCGAAGGCACGATATTCTGAGAAAAAAAATTTCAAAAGAAAATTCTTTCCGTTACACTAATTTTCAAACATTTTTGAACAATTACTACAACATTATGATTTTTTTCATCACAGTCAAATTTCTTCACACTTGTGTTAGAGAAATATTATAAAGTTAATGTTTCGCATTCATGAAGTAAAATGACAACCGTGTACGATTTACATTTTCATTACTTGTGGGACACGAATGAATTAATAAATTGTGTGAAGTTAATAAAATTCAGCGTAAACTTTTTACCCTTAAAATTATTTTTAATACATAAGACACTATCAGATTTCAGAAATTTAGTCTCTAATACCCCATATTTTAAGGACTTGAAACAGGCACAAGAACCGGACAGTGAAAAACAACTCCCAAATATATTTGTTTAAGAAAGATTTAATTTTTTCAAACCAAAAAGTGTATGAAAAATTTATAATAATTTTCACAATTGAAATAAGAGAAAAATAAAGATCAAATAAAACCAGGATCAAACTTACAGAGAAGTATTACACACTCTATATTATTGACTTGAAATAATATTAAATTCCGTCGGCTTACGCACCTCTTGTAAAGCAACCGCATGAGCCGAACCGTAGACGTGATTTTCATTAATTTTGTTCATAACAGTAGTCACAGAAGCTAATACTTTCTACAGCCTACGGAAGAAGTACTCGGTGTGGAAATCGACCAATTTCTAGAATACCTTATCAAGTGAGCAAAAGAGACTGTACCAGGTGAGCTCTGTGATAATTCTAGACCAGTACAAACGCGCTTGCACAGAGCACTAACTGCACTATTCATAAAGAAGACACATCCACGATACAAAAACATTTATTTGCATCTCATGTTCAGTATATGAAATAGAGGTTATCTTCCTTTATGGTCAGGAACAAGTGAGCAAGTCAGTTTATAGAACGATTCTCCTAAGGATGAACCAAAGTGACAGTTCGCGAAAACAAGTGAACATCACGTGTATTTCAGAGAAGTATTCCTCCGCCGCGACAGCTGTTCAGTCACGCCCCTTCGTAAAGTGCTAATGGCTCCTGTGAAAACACCCCTATGCAGAAGTCTAAGAGTTTCGCTGAAGAATATGCATGTACGCAAGTCCGGGAAATATTTAAATTTAATTACGTATGTGGAAGATCTCTTCTCTCACAACCAGTAAAAGAAAACTGCCACGAATGTAAATAGAAACCTATCAATCACAGCTCGCCACACAACAGCACAAAGGCCGGAACCACGTGCATCGGTACGCATCTCGCATTCAAGTCTCGATTTTAAAATAAACATAATATTTATCACACAAAAAGTAAATTCAATGTAATATGTAAAGGAAAATATAATTTTTACAGAAGAGCTCATAACACTGCACATCCTAATTTCAATTATTTCTCGTAGCGCACTATATTTTTGTCGGACGAGGATGTCACAAAAGGAGGCGTCGAAGCCATTTACAAGTTAGCCAACTGCAAACGAACGAATGCGGGAAGGGATTCTAATGGGCTCAAGGGCACGACACCACAAAACCTTCAGTTATGTTGCCAGCATTAGCTGTCACTTTGGCTCATCCTTAGGAAAATCGCTGTATACCAACGTGAACGATACAGCAAAATGATTCATCGAAAGAACCGAAGCTCACGATAAGACTGTATTAAACCAAAGCAGAAATATACATACACAGAATAAAAATTGTTTCTACTGAATATTTTATAGAATACAGTGATACTCATTATCGAAATCATCCACCAAATGAGTAAAATAAACAGTTTCTTAAAAATTCGAGGCTTCCATATTATTTTCAAAGCTGCTCTTCGTCACTCAATTCGTTCGTGGCGACGTTGTCGGAGACTCGCTATTCCTTTCACGCCATCCCCTTGAAAGGTTTCGATTCCATAAATTTCCTCGCGAGAAATATCTTTTCTTTCCATTCTTCCCTCCGACGCGCCGTCTTCCCAGATCGAGAAGCGGAAGCTGAGCGCCCGGGGCGGCGGGGGCGGGGCGGGGGCGGGGGCGGGGGCGGGGGCGGGGGCGGGGGCGGGGGCAGCAAACAGTTGCCCGGCGCGCCGCGCTTCGACCCCCGGAGGGCGCGCCGGGCGCCAAATCCCTCTCGCGAACAGCGGCCCCCTGTCCTGCCACGCCCCCTCCCTAGGCCACCCCCACCGCTCCTCCCCTCCGCCACTCGTCGCTTCCTGCCACGGCCTTAGTCTCTGTCCGCCCCACACCACGCCTTGCTCCCGCCCACCCAACGCCCCGCCCCTTGCCTGTTCCCGACGCGTTGTTTCCCTCCACCCCGCCCCTCCCGCCATCCACGCTGCCCCGCCTTTCGCCTGCCACCCCTCGCTTTGCTCCCGTCAACTCACCGCCCCGCCCCTTGCCTCTCCCCGCCTCGCTTTCGGTCACCCACCGCCTTGCTTTCGGTTTCTCTCTGCCATCCACCCATCGACCAGACCCTTGTCGCTTCCCGTCTCGATCCGTTTTCCTCCGCCCCGCCCCCGCCTCACCCTTGGTTTCTCTCCGCCCCGCCCCCTCCCTACCCCCGCTTGCCCCTACACCTCTCGTTTCCGGTCGCCCACCGCCTCGTTCCCCGCCCCTTCCCGCTTCCCCCCTCGCCGTCACCTCCCCTCCACCCCGTCCCTTCCCCTCCCCTTGCCTCCCACTCATCCTGCTCCCGGCCACCCACCGTCTCGCTCCCTCCGCGCCCCTCGCCTGCCAATCCCCACCCCTCCCCACGCAACTTCCCGCCTCTATCCCGTCCCGCTCCTTTAATGTCATTCCATCGAACTTCCCGCCCTACCCTTGCAATCCTCGTCCTGACTCCTCCCGGCCCTTACACGTCCCCGAACCGCCTCGACATCCCCCCACCGCGATTCATTTGACTTCCTGCCACCCCCTTTCCTCTCAGCCACCCATCGGTCCTCCCGCGGCCCCGCTCCTTCCGCTGTGCTGCCGTTTGGCGACATCTGCTGCTCGCGCATGTTCCCCACCCATGCGGTTTGTGCACTGGACGCAAGCGAAGCAGCGACACAACCGGAGGCGTTAGCGCTCTCTGGATTTCGATTATTGCGATATGCTTAAAAAGATGAAGGACCTATTATGAACAAGATAATTGATCTCTTTATTCTGTATCAACACACAAAGGATATTATTGCATTAACATCGCACATTACATGTGTGATTTAGATATGAATTTGGGACACCTCCAAATAAAATTATTTGATACAGTGACGAAATGTTTCAAACTTCTTAGAACAGAATACTGAGAACTGAAAACAATTTTTCAACATGTTCATCCTTTTAAATACGCGTTCTAAAGTTAATTTCAATTGTATTATGAAATGACATCCTTTTTGCAGGTAAGTCTTTCTTGCTGTGCAACACAAATTTATGATGTCTAACCGACGCATTGTTAAGTTCACCTCGAAGGGAAAATTAATTTTTTAGTAATTAATACCAAATTAGCGCAAGTGGAGAACATTTTCTTTGCATCGACAATAGCTTATGGGTATCGAATTTCAATTCTCAGGTAATGTTCCTTATGGGTAGAATCCAGAGAACGAAGTTGCGAGTCCGTATCTGTGTCGTCGTAGGACGGGGATCATAGAATCTGGTTCCAACGATGCCGGATCTTTAGGGCTAGCTAAGAATCTGGGCCTGCGTCTATCACTGCATGGATTGAAGGGGTGTTTACAAGAGCCAAACTGGCCCAAATTCGAGACTTCTATGGCACAAAAAATTTCAAACCAGAGAAATGCATAGTGACAAATTGAGATTTTTGGTATTTAGATGTTGTACGTGTTTGGGAATAGTTTTTTTTTGTCAAAATATGATCATTTGATATTCGATGTAGAAGTAAATAAGAAAGATATTCTGGATTTGTTTGTTTTGTATGAAATTAATACTTGAAATCATTATTTTTTGACAACTTTTTTGTTATCAAAAAATAAAAAAATAAATCATCAGTCAAATGTGGCATACTGAGAGAAATACAAAAAATGCTTTATTCAGTTATAAGTTAAGCCGTCTTTATTAGAATATTGAAAATAACTACTATTCATTACATCCATCATTATTGTCACCTATTTCAATATTCTGTTCACTGTCGGAAACAATTCCCTGAGACGCAGTAATCTTCTTCAGAAGATACTCATACAACTGTCGATGATCTGATTGTATAAGGTAATGAATAAGATTGTGATTTTTAATTTTAGCCATTCTGAATCCGGGATCCCTGTCATAGAGCTGTTTAAGATTAAGAGAATTATTACATTTGTGGTAGTTCCTCCCTAATAATATGATTGTTCCGTGGACAGTAGTAAGAATTTCTCACCTTAACCCATTTATTTTTTATCGATCTGAATCATTCTCTGTTGGTGCAGTTTAAATCAGGGCTTTGGCCTGAATAAACAAAGAATCAGTAACTCTTTTCATGTCTTTAATATCGATATAATGCATGATCGTCTCGGAAAAATTCCCCGAAGAATGAAACAATTGTAGAGAAACCTATTTTTGTCCACCTTATATATTTCTTTATGTTTAAGAGTTGCCGAAAGGAAAAGTTTCACTAGCGCCAATTGTAGGGAAAAACTTGGTGAAATATCTCAAAATATGGATTTTTTCACTTGTTTGGTTCTTATAAGAAACCCCTCAATTTATCTCGGGACTGTATTGGGGCGGTACAGTAAGTAGGCCATAGTTCGTAATTATTATGGCCAATAACAGGCTTAAATCCCAACCCAATGCATTCCTCTTAAATCTAAAATGACGTTAGCAGTATACTGCGATGTCAGGCACGGCCAAAATGATAGATATCTTTAGAAGAAGCAGACAGAGGCTATAGGCACATCATAAGAAAATTGACATTTTAAGATTTATTTCAACGTTACCTAAAACAATTCACTAGTTTGCTGGAATTGCGCAATTGATGATGGATAGCCTGTGTCCCACACACAAAATTGGGAACCTTTGAAACCCTCAACCAATCTTTCACCAAGTGAGCTTGGACAATACTACAGTGCGACCCAGTGATCCCGATGATAGCATGAACCGCGAGCGTCTCTGATTCTTGAAAAAGGATTATTAACTGCTTGAGAATTTCACAGAAGAAGTCATTTGGAAACCCCCGAAAGTTATACGAAGGAAAAATCTGACCTGATATGGAAAAGATAACATTTTGTAGGAATGGAAAATAGAAGATAAAACTGCAGTCATGCAAACGAAATAGTCTCTAGTACTATACGAAAGATTTTGCGATTGCACATCCTGTCTTTGCAATTCGAAATATCGTCTAAAAAGATAATTTTGCACAAAACAACGAAGAAAGAGTCTATTGTTTCGACAATGATGTGTTACTGCCACCTTCATCAACATAGAACCTTAAACACTGGGTTGTAAACTTTCATCCTTCAAAATGTCTGTTAGTTAAAGTATCTCGTGTTCGATGCAACAGAATGATCAGTAAACAAATCATTTCTCTCCCACTGAGGAGATCATATCTTCTTTTAATGTGCCACAGCACAGCTCTCGTCTTTGCACACAAGCAAGGAAGCCAATAAATTCACAAAATTAATTTTCGACGCATATTTCTCGGAGTACATCCCGGCTTTCTTTGATGAAATAACAATTATTTACATTGGTCATTATCTAAATACAGTGTGTTTCAAAATGAATAGCGGGGTTTTAGTGTGTTATAATATTTATTACATCAAACTTACAGCCACAAGGGATACATCAAATGAAAGAGAAACTCAAACAGTTTTGTTTGTTGGCATCAATGCGGAATGTTTCCGCCGCAATCCGATAGAAAGCGCTAGTAGCAAAGATGGCGACTAAATAACAGAAAGCGTTTTGTGTTTTACAGTTTGCAAAGACGGAATCTGTTGTTACTGTGCAACGTGCGTTCCGGATTAAGTTCGGTTGTGATCCTCCAGGTGATAACAATATTCGTAGATGGTATCATCAGTTTGAAGACACTGGCTGCCTTTGTAAAGGCAAGAGTACGGGACGACCAAGAACTAGTGAAGAGAGCGTTGAGCAAGTGCGTAATTCGTTCACGCGTAGCCCTATGAAATCCGTTCGGAAGGCTAGTCGTGAATTAGCAATTCCTGTGACGACTGTTTGGAGAGTTTTGCGGCGACGCTTGCAACTACGTCCTTATCGTTTGCAGTTGTTACAGGCTCTGAAGCCTACTGACCATGTTTTACGTGCCAACTTTGCTAACGACATGTTGAATGACAATGAAAATTTTCTGGATCTTGTCGTATTCAGTGATGAATCGACCTTCCACCTTAGTGGTCAAGTAAACACCCATAATGTTCGGATTTGGGGTTCACAAAATCCCCGCATGATGGTACAAGTGCAACGAGACTCACCTAAATTGAATGTTTTTTGTGCCATATCCCGACAGAAAGTTTATGGTCCTTTCTTTTTTGGTGAAGCAACTGTAACTGGTCACTCTTATCTGGATACTCTACAGCTATGGCTCTTCCCTCAACTGACACAGGATGAACCAGAGAACTTCATCTTTCAGCAAGATGGTGCGCCGCCTCACTGGCATAACGAGGTACGCGATTGGCTTAACCTCACAGTACCCGACCGCTGGATTGGCCGTAAGGGGCCTAATGATAGCGCTTGTTTCCCATGGCCTCCACGGTCACCCGACCTAACGCCGTGTGATTTCTATCTTTGGGGGTTTATTAAGGATCGAGTGTATGTGCCTCCAATGCCAGCCAACCTTCCCGAATTAAGGAACAGGATTGAAACAGCTGTTGCGGCAATTACTAATGAGACACTAACCAAAGTTTGGGAAGAACTCGCATATCGTCTTGACGTGTGCCGAGTAACGAAGGGTGCTCACATTGAACACTTGTAGGCTATTATGTAAAACTGTTTGAGTTCCTCTATCATTTGATATATCACCCGCGGCTGCAAGCCTGATGTAATAAATATTATAACACTTTAAAACCCCGCTATTCATTTTGAAACACCCTGTAATGTGTTTTTTGTTTTTATCAAGGTTTATTTGATTCACGATAGAAAAAATACTCACAGAGATTGCGATAATGTGGTTGCACTAATAAAATAATATTATATGCATATTATGCAAACAGAAAACTAGCAACGCTCAACATCTTATCCCACTTTCACCATACATTAAATTTAGGATAGTGATAATACGAATTCGAACAAATGTTTACAAAGAAAATGTAGCAGAATACAAACATTTCTTTACAAATGCCTGAAAATTCCCAAACAATTCCACGTATTTTCCATGTAACACTGCCTATCATGCCTTTTTTAATATTCCCTGGTTTTTCCTGCCTGTTGGTAATTACAGCACAGTCACAAACATTGTATCGGCATCACGACCACCTCTTCCGTTATCCAGCTGTGTTGAACCTCCAGTTCTCTGGACTGTTCCATCTCCACTTCCGCCTCCTCTACCCCACCCCCGGTCCCGCCCGGGGCTTGGCCCCGCCGACTAGGTATCGCCCTGAAATCCGCGGCGCTTTGGAGCGTTTCATAACACCACGGACGCGAATGAAAGCGCCGCCCGCCCTCCCGCTCGCCCGCTGCCAAGAAAAATATCGCCGACGGGAAATTGAAACCGCCCTTAATGTGACGCGCTCAGCAGCTGCGGAAGTGAGATTAAATATAAAGTGTATTGCGTAATGGCGTCGCTCGGTTTCACTCGCCGAACTTTCCGGGCATGTCCACACCGGAATGGCGCCCTCCAGGGACCCTAGCTTAGCGACGCTCGGACGCGCCGTTATCAAGAGAAATATCAGCATTTACATCGACAAAATAAAGCATAAGCAAGCACGAGAGTAAACAAAGCTAGCGAGTTGAGGTAGAAGGAATTCTAAATCTAACACGTCCTCGAAATTTGTACATTTCCGGAATAACGATTTACTATTTTTTCGTGCATAACAATAGTAATAATAAATTTACACAAATTGGCTCATTTATTGGCTCATACAAAGATCTCAGAAGTCAATATTACAGACAATAGAAAACATTCTAAAAGAATGGTCTAAATTAAATAAAATAGTAATAGTAATTTGCAGACGAACCCAAAATAATATCCGACAGAAAACAATGAACAAAAAGAAGCTGAAAAACACACAGAATGAAGAGATTTTAGGAAGACAAGGAAGCGGATTGTAAATATGTGTGCAACTTGCTAAGTTCAGTCGCGTTCCTGAGTGGGTATAATGAAGAAGAAATAACCAAAAAAAAGAAAGAAAAAAATTGTAAATCGTAATATTGTTACTTTTAGGATAATACATTGACGTATGTCCAACAGAATTCCAGAGATTTTCTCGTACTGATTACTTTCCCTATCACTTCAGTCTGGAATATCTTTACGGTTGTGCGCTAGTCTTCTCAGCTTCCGACTATTGGCGCCTAAAAGCCCTCTTCCCATGTTTTGTATTTTTTTGGTTCCCTAATTGAAGAATTGAAATATGACTTTAAGAATATTATAGAAGGGCAAAATCTACTCCTATTCGCACATTATCACTGAAACATTTACAGCTGTTTTTAAGAAAATGCCGCAGCACTATTGAGAAAATCTTGTTATTAATCTTTCGTAAAATTGTCCATATTTCACTCAAAATTGCGTAAAAACTATTAAATTTTCAGAAATATGTATAAGAAATTAACGACATTTTAAGAGAAATTGCCTGTATTCAGTATTGTAGATGTAAGAAGACGCCGAAAAAATTTCAAACTTATGTAATTTTCCAAAGTTCTGAGTTAACATGTAAAATGGGACCTATGCCGTCTTTATAAGACTCAATATATTCTTACAAGAAATTTAAAGAAAAAATGGAGTATAGTTTGAGAAAATTTTGAAAATATTCCAGATGCTTCAAGTACCCCCCAAAAAATTTTAAAAACATTTCTCAAAATCGCACACCTTTGAATCGGGCTAGATTGCAAAAATCTTAGAAATAGTTTAGATGTTATTGTGGTTCATACATAGACGGACGAACATTCGAAAAAAAACACTCTTTTTCGGTGTCAGGTAATCCAAAAGGTGTATTTCCATTGAAACTTCTAAAATGATATTCCGTTACAATATATAACCCTTTCTATATGTAGTAATTAGTACATGAGAAAGTAAAAAAAAACAGTTAATTTACACTCCAAAAACTTGAGAATGGAGCAAAATAAATTAACTCAACACCCCAAATATGGGACGACAGCAAAAGAAAAGAGATGGATTAGGGCCCTTATCGGGAAGCAGCAGTTTCCCGTGGCAAGCTAAGAAGTTGGTGCGGGACGCTTCTGTTAGTCCGAAAGAGAGAAGCTCCGCCTTAAGAAGTCGTTTACATCGCATTAGGTTTAATGCCCGCTTGTTCAATATTTTCCCAAGTTATTCCGGAAAGACATGGAATCATTACACTTCTTAATGCACGTAAAAGAAGCACGCGCGGAGTAGTGTCCTAAAAAACGGGCTACGGGCCGCGCGCGATCTTTCCTTCCTCATCCTTGGCCTATTCTCACCCCTTACTTACGCACACACACGCACGCACGCTCACACACACGCGCGCGCGCGCACACACACGCGAGCACGCACACACGCGCGCGCACACACACGCACACACACGCGCACACACACACGAACACACACACACACGCACACACACACACGTACACACACATACACACACGCACATACACACACACACACTTAAATGCTCTACACTACAACACATGTCGGGAGACCGGTAGGGAGCTTAGAGCTTGTCCCGGTAAGGGGTGCTGCCCAGCTGCTGGGAGATACCTGGTTGGGAAGAACCCCGCTAGCCGACAGGTAGGTCGGCGCCGGATCTCACCATCCAGAAGAGGTCACCACCACCTCAGAGGGAAAAACATGCACTACCTAACGGAACTAATGACTTTAGCTGTTGATGCGCCAGGAATCACTGATCAATCAATTAAAAGAAGCACGAGTACAAATGGGTCGGCTCTCCCGATAATTTGCGATGAAGTCAGCAAAGAAGATACATTCCGAAACGCTATATTTGCATTTTGCTCCAAGAACTTTTCTTTGACCCAATTTTTCCTGTCACTTGTTTGTTTCTTATCTCCCTCAAAGGGAGAAGTGCGCCTGCGGTGTCTCGAGACGTCGAGCGGAACCCGTCTGACCTCCGCCCTCATTTCCTCCCGTCTCCCCGCTCCTTCCCTGGCTGGGACGTACGTGGTATTGCATTATTGGGAACAGCCAACATTTTGTAAGAATTGTAGAGGCACCGACAGCCTATAAATCTGCTCCTTAGGAAGCCGGTTGCAAGCCGGAATATATTCTATAACCAACCGACTCATAACATCTTTAGTCGTGAATTACAGGAGTAATAATAATAATAATAATAATAATAATAATAATAATAATAATAATAATAATAATAATAATAATAATAATAATAATAATAAGAAGAAGAAGAAGAAGAAGAAGAAGAAGGAAATGCAGATGAAGAATATGCAGTCAAAAATGTAATGCATTCACAGCATTGCCAGAGGTGGGGAAAGCGCATAACTTCGCGCTGTACTTCTCGGTCAACTGCGCATTAACATTTTCATCGGTGCATTCACGGTGAAATTCTGCGAGGGCAGCTCGGCCGATATTTTTCGAGCAATTATATCGTTCGCTGAAACGCACTCAAATTTCACCGAATGTTTGGAATTGTCCTAGCCTTCTTTACTATTCAATTGCATTTTCTCTCTAACGAGTATTTTCTTTCCGCTTCGTAAACTCAACGAAATTGCTAATAAATCCGAAATGCCTAGTTAGCCGTTTTACGCTGACGGATCACACACTTATTGAGAACGCTCTAATCCCCGAGAAATCCGCCCAGAAGCAGCAGTATACCATTTAAATACACGGATGAACAAAAACACATGTACTAAAAAAATATCTGTTGAAGACCCTTGTCACAAAATATGTTAAAATTGAAAATTATTTCATGTAAATCGTGTTGAAGGGTGGATTATTCAAAATATAAAATGCATTTAATTTTGGTCATCCTGTCGAGAAGCAATACGCCTGTTTAGTTGGCTCGGAGCATCGACTGATGTCACTGCACTGCGGTGCCTTTAACCGTGAGTCCTAATCGCACCCTTTATTTACACTTCATGAACTGCAGTACCACACAGGCCGGGAGATCGGTCGGGAATTACGAGCTTGTCCCGGATAAGGTGATGCCCCGCCAATGGAAGATATCTGGTTGGGGAAAATAGCCGATGTGTAGGTCCGCGCTGGATCTCACCATTCAATGGGAGGATCACCACCTCCCTAGAAAAACATGTACTACACTTACAGGACATATGACGTTAACGGTTGACGCGCCCGGAAACACCAAATAATCAGATCGCACCGCAGTGCTATACGCAACCACTTTTAGAATATGATTTTTTTGGACAAGTCTTCAACAGATGTTTTTAGTACTTACAGTATTAATCAAAGAGCAGCGAATCACTGATGTCTCAAGAACCCCCCGATTACGCATCGTCCCTTTAGGCAGCCTGCTTCGCTTGCCTGCCGCAAGGGGCGCTCCCTCGCCCTCCGCCCCCCGTCCCCCGCTAATTCAATCGGGGTCGAGTGCCTAGCGGCCGCGGTGCGGTGCGTCGCGGCGCAAAACTTTCTAATTTCAGCGCTGATGCTTTAATTTGCGCGATCCGCCCGTATTCTTAGGGCTCCTTCCCGCAGAGTGCGAGGCCTTCGCCTCTCGTCCCGGCCCTGCCCAGCCCCTGGCTCTACACGTCTCCTCGCGGTTGCGGTTCCCTGTTCTTCGCATTCTCCATTTTGGCCATCGGATGCTAATGACGGTACAGTGGACGAAAAACGATCAGATGTGAAAGACGAGACATGATAGACGCAGAGGAAGAGAGGAGACGTAGGATTTTAATAACGGGACGAACAACAGAACTATTTTTTTCCTTCGGTTCTGTTCCGTTACAGCACCCAGCAGAAAATGGAATGTGGCTAAAATATGAATGCTTCTTTTCCTTGACTTCTTTTCATTCGCACTCTACGTAAATTGTCCCAGCCCTTTTTTGTATTTCTACACTCTTCCTATTTTTTTCAACTTTATCCCTTTCAATTTTGTGTCCTTCATCCGATTCTCTTTTAATTCTACGCCTTTGCCGCGTTCCTTGCATGATGTTCTCCCTCCAATGACGGCCTAGCTCACAGAGGCCCTTAGCCTCACAACCATGTACTCCCACTACTTCCGTCATGAGGATGAGGCTTATAGGGATGGCGTGGGACAAGATGGGAAAGGCATGGTGGCGCGATCCGCGGATTGTTTGAAGTACTTCAGAATGTTACTGGAATTGACGGTAGAAATCCCAGAAACTAACAATCAGGCCTGTTGCATTAAAACAACTTATGTTGTGTTACCCAAAGATATCGCAAATGTCATGACTGTTCTATGGCGTGCACTGTCCTAGTGCTTTCCTGTGTCTATGGAGTGGATCGCTGCTTGTCGAGTCGACCTGATACGAGCGGATACTTGGGCGCGTTCGGCTCTAGTTTAGTGATATGAGAGGGCCATCGCGAGCTGTGTGACTCCAATTTTTGCGTATGAGCAGCCCTGGAGTACTTCACCTCATTCTACTTGATTCCGACACATTTAAACCCCGTTTCATGAACTCTTCGATTCCATTTTCTGTGCTTTTTTTGTTTCCTGTCTCTTTCTTAACTGTTAACATTGTTCTCTGTCCCTCTCTTCATCAGAACAGTGTCTTGTCTCATATTCCACACTCCAGTTTTTTCCGATCTCCGTGCCGTCCTTTGCATCAGGTATCCAAACTCCCTCGAGCGTTTTTCGTGGACGTTGGAGGGCAGCGACGTAATAGAGGTGCTATTTGTTACCTCACAATTGTTACCTCATAGGAAGAGGCGGGTTTTTCGCGAACGCTGTCAGCGACATCACCTTACACGAAGACGATTAATGCGTGCACCTTCAGAGGTATACAGTACTTATTAGAGGTGTAATACTATCTAAAAACTAGCGAAGCATAACAGAAAATATAACTTAATAATGAGGGAATATTTTTCCAGTATAACAAGCGTTACAAAGAAAACTATTGAAAAATTGAGAACAAACTAGGAAATTCATCAGAAAAAGAACATCGTATATTTCTTTCTACGTAATTCATTATTTTAAACTCACACAAACAAAAAAGCTATAAAATTGCTGTTGTATTCATAGAGAAAAAAATGCTCTTCAGCTACACTGCTAATTTTTAATATACGAGTATCGCAGTTTTTTCATCTTCCATCTCCCGATCAGAAAACTACTGGAATTTTTTAATTTACATTCAAGGCATTAATCTGGTAGCTTAATTTTGATGCTTACTTAAACACAAAAAAGGGTGCCTCTGATTGAAAACAAAATCCACCATTACTCTCTCGGCCGTCCCAACGGGTTTTCGCGAGCGGTGTCCTGGGCGGGAGCTTGGAGGCGCGGCGTGCCGCGGAGCCGGCTCCTCCGTCAGGCACGAGTGCCCATCTGCGCGGGGCGCGGGGGGCGGGGCGCGGCGCGCGAGATCTGCGTTCCGGTCGCCAAATAATTACAATATCAGGCGAGCAACACCCCGGCGCTGCGATGCGAGGCGCGGCGCGGCGCCTGGCGCAGGGCCGGGGTATGAGGCGGGGGTTTGGAGCGAAGCAGGTCCGGGCGGAGCGGGATGGGGCGTGGCCGGGCTGGCTGAGCCCGGCGGGGCGGGGCGGGGCACGAAGGGGCGGGGTCCCGAAGGGGGCGGGGTACGAAGGGGCGGGGCACGAAGGGGGCGGGAGCACGGAGGGGGTGGAGCTCGAAGGGGCAGGGGCACGAAGGGGCAGGGCACCAGAAGAGGCGGGGCTTGGAGGGCAGGGCTGAAGGGGCGGGGCACGAAGGGGCGGGGCACGAAGGGGCGGGGCACGAAGGGGCGGGGCACGAAGGGGCGGGGCACGAAGGGGCGAGGCACGGAGGGGGCGGGGCACGAAGGGGGCGGGGCACGAAGGGACGGAGCACGAAAGGGGCAAGGCGGTGCGGGACGGGACGGGATGGGAAGGCTTGGAATGGGGCGGGCCCATCAATCCGAAAGAGGAACTAGTGGGTGCTGTGGAGGTGTCGAAGGAGAACCAGTGGGACGGAGGCGGGAGGCTTGGCTTTACTGCTGGAGGAAAAGATCGAAACTGCGAGGTAATAGAAGCACGCAAAGGGGTTGGGACCGGCTGAGGTAACTCAGCGCATCAACTGATGCCACTGTGGTGCCTCAAAGATCCTAGGGTACGAATCCCGACGATTACAGAGTTTTTGACACAAGCTAGATATTTAGACCGAATTCAGTTGCGTCTGGAGGCGACTTGAACTGTAGGCAGCAGCTTTCATCGGTAGTTTTCCGTGGTTTGTCCGATCAATACCAGGCAAACGCTGAAGCAGAGCCCTAAGAAACTAGCCAGGGACCGTGCGCCATCTTTCCTTCCTCTTCCTTGTTCTATCCTCAACCCTTATTTACACACACACATGCATTGCATGTATTGTACTACCCCACACACGTCTGGATACCGAGATCTTAGAGTTTGTCCCGGCTACGTCGGTGACTCGCTAGTGGGAGATTCGTGGTCAGGGGAAATCACAAGCCAACGGGTAGTACCAGGCTGGATCTCGTCACCCAGCGGGGAAGAAATACGCCCCCACCCGTGATAAAAATGCACTACATTTACGAGAAAAATACCATAACGCACCCGGAGACACGATATATTCAATCAGTCAATCAGCAGCGTTTGGCGGAAAGGAAGTACGTGGAGGGGGGGAGGTTACAGAGCCGAGGACGACTGGGCCAGGTGTGCAGTATGTGGTTGGGGCAAATGCGGAAGGGAACGTGTGAGATTTTTGAAAGCCCAGCAGTCTGTTCAAGAGCCTTCTGCTACCATTTAAAATGACTCTGGGTTAAAAAGATAGAAATGGTCTGCAAACTTCTTGTCACAATTTACACGCAAAAATTATTGCTAACAACCAAGAGAAGGAAATAGACACATTAGATTTACGTATCGAAATAATACTATACAAACATTTTTATCGGAATACTGAAGCTGCTTCAAGCTTATTTTCTGCGGCACTTTTTCGAAGTTCAAGGTTATAGATTCCCGAATGTTACTTGCAACATATATCTTAGATATATGTATAAAAGAAAATACTTTCTGATTACTTCGTAAACAAAAGTCAAAGAATCTGGCAAAACCTTTACCGTTTGCATACAATCACCATTTCTTATACAACCCTTTAAATTCTAGTGATTTATTCTTCGTAATTAGTACCATCAATATCTATTCATTTGGTCCAAGAAACTGATATTGCAAGGCATTTAAAGTTAAAGTCTTTAAATACACAGAATTCTATTTCGAACTTTGAGAATGGGACTTCGAATTCTTCCAATTCCAAGTATGCGGACACTCAAAACGAAGCTCCAGAAAAGTGGGTTTCAGAAGAGGGGTCTTGCCTGGTTGCGACCCATGTAGAAATTATTACAGTTAATCTCTAATATCTTTTTAGATTATCCATTTGTCAAAGTTCACTACTTTAAAATTAGCACCTTTGTAAGACAATAGCAGTAGATCAAACAGTGTCAATTATCATTTATATAAATTACAACTCTAACAAAATTTCCTTATAAAAAAAGTATAACACTTTCGTAAATAAAGAAGCACATTCGCCTTATGTGCAAGTGGGTCGGCCAGGTTGTGGTCCAGTGCGGCGGGTTAGAAACATTACAGTTATTCTGTAATGTGTTTTAGAATATCCATATCACAAAGTTCACAACTTTAAAATTAGTCTTTGTAAGATACCTTCGTAAGACAATAGCAGTTGATTACATAGAGTGTATTCTAATTTTAAAAAAGTAATTCTAAAAAGCCGACCTGGATGGCCGAGGTGGCTAAGAGCGAGTACCGACTCAGTGCTTCGGTCCGAAGGGTCGCGTGTTCGAGTCCCACCTAGGGCATGGTTGTTTGTCCCTTGACTTTGTATGTGTTGTCGCGGAGGGCATCGAGTTCTGCTGACCCCAGATCAGAGGATCCTGCAAGTGTGTTGGTCTAGTGTATGGTCGAATATGCGTCCCACGGACGTAAAGGGTAACCGGCTGTTGACTGGATAAAAGCCCTAGGAAAAAAAATTCTTACAAATTTTCCTCTAAAAAATTTTTACGTACGAGTGCGTTGGCCTGGTTGCGGCGCGGGCGGCGTGGTGGGACGTGGAGGGGCGGGGTGGGGTGGGGTGGGGTGGGGCGGGACGGAGCTGGGCGGGGAGGGGCGGGGCTGGGCGGGGCAAGGCGGGGCGGGGCGGGGCTGGGCGGGGCTGGGCGGGGCTGGGCTGGGCGGGGCGGGGCTGGGCGGGGCGGGGCGGGGTGGGGCGGGGCGGGGCGGGGCTGGTTGACGGGATCGCGTGGAGGGGCGGAGCGTGGGCGTATCCTCGGTGCATCGCCTCGCAGCGCGCCCCGGCGGTCGGGCAACCGCTCGTGCGGAACCTCCCCTCCCCCACCCCACCCCCTCCATCGCTCTGGCTGAGCAGGGCGCCGCCCGCGCGCACGCGGGTTCCGGGAAAGCGGCGCTTCTCTCGCAGCGACGGAGCCCGAGCCGCCGCGCCGCGCCGCGCCGCGTAATTCCGCGCGGAGGAGCGGTGTGAAGAATCGCGCCTCCTCGACGCGCGGCGGCGGCGGCGGTGGCCGGGGCGGGGGCGGCGGTGGCGGTGGTGGCGGCGGCGGCGGCGGCGGCGGCGGCGGCGGCGGTGGCGGCGGCGGCGGCGGCGGCGGCGACGGCGGCGGCGGTGGCGGTGGCGGTGGCGGTGGCGGTGGCGGTGGCGGTGGCGGTGGCGGTGGCGGTGGCGGTGGCGGTGGCGGTGGCGGCATCCGCCACCCGGCGCGGCACGGCGCGGCGCTGCAAATTATAATTACCAGACCCGCCACTGCGCGCTTCGTGTCCAAACACAGACGGCTTGGCTAATTCCACGTTACATCATATGAATTACTGGATTACTCTAAGGAAGGCACGGTGCATTCGTTTTAATTAACTTATTTTAAGATAATAATAGGCAAATATATAAAAATAATCTATTCTTACACTTTTGAATGAATAATTGACTGATCTTTCCGAGCATGTCACCAGCTTGTCGATCAACATTTTGATCAGTGTTTAGGGGCTTAATATTTTATAATAATTAATTAAATTATATTATATAGATATTCGTTTATTTAAACTTTTACCTCATTGATTTTTTAATTGAAAGTTATTTAAAGAATATTTTTAATAAGCATCAACTAGCATATAAGCATCATATGTTTGTGGAATGAGTATTTTCTGTTTCCGAGTGCATAAACCATTTTGGTCATTAGTATTGTAGTGGATATAATATCCTTGGCGTTCTATCTCCGCTAGAAACGGCGACGACCAAACATCGGCTTGCGGGGATTTATCCTCTAGGTTTCTTTCCCTAGAGGCAGCCAGGGTAAGCTCTCATCTCCTCATGTGTAGAGCGTGCAATTCTGTGGGTTCGTTTATAAGGGGAGAGGGGAGACGAGGATTAGGAAAGCAAGATCCTGCACGATTCGTCGCTCGTTTGTTATGGTAATGTTCAGCCATTAGCTTCGTATTAATCGAAGAAGGCACGGAAAACTGCTGATCAGAGCAGCCGGACGCTAGAATTCTCCTCCAGACCGCGGCTGAATTCGACAACACAGTATGGCTAGAGTCAAAAATTATTTACTGTCGAGACTCGAACCTTAAAATCTCCCGGTCAGAGATCCTGTAGGGGCAATTATTGTCAGTGAGCCATCTTAGCCGGTTATGAACATGGAGACGCCACAAGAATGATTCGACTATACAAACAGTTTTTACAGTCGCATAGCAATTTAAAAGATCGGAAGAGGTGGCTCAGCATGAAATGATGTCACTGTAGAGCGTCATGACGTCACTGATGTCACTGACCGGGAGGTCCTAGGTTCTTGTCCTGATGGGGGCAGGATTTTCGACACTAGCTAGAGTGAGGTCGAGTTCTGTCGCTGTCTGGATTCCAGAATTCCAGCGGCCGGTTACTCTGATCGGTAGTTTCCCGTCATTTCTCCGATCAATACTAGGCGAATGACGCGAAGTACTCAAACAAACGGGTGCGATCTTTCCTTCCCCTTCCTTGTCCTATCCTCATCCCTTACTTACACACACTTACACATACATACACTACACGACCACACATACCGGGAGCCCGGTCGGGAGATTAGAGTTTTCACTGGCTAGTGCGGTGCCCCGCCGGGGAGATACCTGGTTGAGGAAAACCACGCTAACCAACGGTAAGTCGGCGCTGGATCTCATCCAGCGGGGAAAGGTTACCGCCACCTCCCCAGCAACAAGCATGCACTACACTTGAATAATGACATCAACAGTTGACGCGCCCGCAATCACTAATCAATCAATCAACCCATTGAAGGAGATGTTCTTCTCGCTGAAGAGCCCGCTCCCGCTCCGGCTCCTGAACCGTCCAGGTCCTGGCAGGCTCTGTGCTCTGCCTCGCTCCCTACTCCCCGCTCCGCCCCTTCCAACACCACTGACAACGAGCTTACTGCATGAGCGGCATTCGCACCCCACCCACGCTCCAATCGATGACGTAGGAGCCACCGACGTGCCCGCCTCCGACCTCCGAACCGCTCCGTTTCCCGCCAACCCCAGCGTCTTCACCACTTCCTCCCGTGTGTATTTTTGTTCGACAAATAACGAAACCATATGATCGGACAGGAACACCCATGGAATATAATCGATGGTAAAAGATTTTCAAAACAACAACAACAAAATTTTATGGGAGGAAGAAAATACAGTTTTCGATGTTAATAATGTACAGTTGGCTACGTTTAGGCATCCCGCATTTTCTATATAATAGTATTACATATTTATGTATTGTAATATTTTTCTGAAAGTTCCCTACGAAAACCTCCCGTACGCCTCTTACCACACACCATATATTCAACAATCAATAAATTGTGAAGGTCACATTCCAAGTTGTTTATATTTTCTATTTTAAGATCACAATTTCTAGTTTTCTTTTGAGATTTTTTTAGCAAACTAAAGAACAAGCAAATTATGAATCATTGATACCAAAATGTAAAAGTCGCCAATCCCGTTACATAGGAGGTTGATAGGACATCAACGACGATATATGCTGTATAGATAATGGCGTTTCAATTGTTGTAGTATGTAAATTTTACGGAAGTTGCACTTTTATACGAGATATTTAAACGAGCAATGCGTTCCTAAAATGCCTGCAAGTCTGAAAAAGGATAGGAGGAAAAATGATTTAAAGGCAAGTACAAAAATGTATTTAATATTGGAGTATGTATATCCCTCTACTACCGACGTGGAGTGTCTGGGACTCCTCCGACTTTGAAAAATTTCTGAAACCTACATTTACGCTTTATTTAAAACCGGGAGCGGTAGCTCAGTGCATCAACTGATGTTATTGCAGCGCCTCTGATCGGGAGGTCCTAGGTTCTCACTCCCCACGGCGGCAGGATTTTCGACACCAGCTTTTAAGCTAGGTCGAATTCAGTCGCTGTCTGGAGGAGAATTCTAGCGGTCGGCTGCTCTGATCGATAGTTTTCCGTAGTTTCTCCGATCAACACCAGGCAAATGCCGGAGCAGTACCCTACCAATCGGGCCTCGGACCGCGAGTGATCTGTCCTTTCCCTTCCTTGTCCTATCCTCTTCCCTTACACACCACTTACACTAACATGCACTACACTACCACATATTCTGGGAGACCGGTCGGGAGGTTAGAGCTTGTCCCGACTGGGGCGGTGCCCCACTGGTGGGAGAGTCCTGCTTAGGGGGAAATCCCACTAGCCGACGGTAGGTCGGCGCCGGATCTTGCCATCCAGCGGGGGACGATCACCACCATCTCCCGAAAAAAACATGCACTACACTAACGGGACTAATGACCACCGTAGTTGACGCGCCCGGAAACACGAAAAAATCAATCAATCAAAATCAATCTTTATTTAAAACCTCGATTCTTCTTGTACCTTTCCCTTCTTCAGTTTTACGAAACGGTTCGCGTGCTTACTGTTGTGGAATGCATTTCAGGGAAATTACCAGCTCTTTTCGGCGCGTAGGAGACCTAGGGACTCCACGTCAGGAGCACTGTAACTCTCATTGAGTGCGCGTTGCACTTCGCTAATTAGTATTCTCTGTTCTGTGGCGCCTCTAAAGAAAGTGCAATGTACAGAAAAACATGACTAGGCCGTTAAGAGAGTGTGAATACTAATGACGATGATTTTGAAGAAAATATTGCGCATTGGGTGGAGCAAAAGGGCAGTAATTGTGAGAGTATAACATAGAATTATCAAATTGAATGTGGCTGTGACTCATTAAGCAGAAAATCGTGTGTGGAATCTGGGGAAGAAGACGATAATGAAGAGGAATGATTTGCAAATGAAATCGAAGAAAAAGTAACGAGGATTCCAAAATACTATAAAGGACAAAAAATCAGCAAGATTTGTGTAGAAAAGAATCCTAAAGAAACTAGTGTCAGAATTTTAGTGTTTGCGGTAGTAACATTTTTGTACTTGATTTTCAGTTCTAGAGTTATAGTAGTTTTCATTAATATATTTTTTAATGTTTAATCAATTTTTATGATGAAGATAAATTTGTAAGGTATGCTTAATTTTTCTCAACTATTTCTAATCACATAATATTCCTTAATTAGATAACGTATTAACAAATATGTCCCGATTAATATTTTCTTTAGTCATTATTTATCGCAAGTTTCAATGCTCTTCACTTGAAATACAATTGAATACTGCAATATTTGAAACTATATTCCAAGGGTCCACAGGACTCCACGTCGGTACCAGTGTGACTGAATTCCCACGTCGTCAGCTAAGGGATATTTCAACGATCCGCGAAGCTCCATTTCATATAATTCTGTAAAAATAGTTACGCAAGCGCAGGGAGTAAAGTTAAGCCCTATCTGCATTCTGGCGAAACTTTTGGTGGATAGGTTGTTTGGCGTTGGAGAAACTCGAGATTGTTTTCTATTCATCGCGGATTACGGAGCCTCGCCAATGACTTGAAAATCTAAGCCATGCTACTCAAAATAGCTGTAAGAAATCGGCATTTTTTAACAATCGGCTTACTTAACCCAATTAGCTAAAACCGGCTTAGTGGCTTAGGGATTCAATAGATGTCACTGCAGTGCCCCTGATCAGGAGGTTCTGGGGTTCGAATTCCGGCGATGGCATTTTAGACACTCGCTTCATAGCTAGGTCGAATTCAGCTGCTGTCTGGAGGAGAGTTCTAGCGGACGGCTGCTCTGATCGGTAGTTTTCCATGGTTCCTCCGATCAACGCCGAGCGAATGCTGGAACAGTACCACAACAATCGGGCCACGGACCGAACGCGATCTTTCATTCCTCTTACTTGTCCTCCCGTTACAAACATGCACCACACAACCACACATGCCGGGAGAGCAGTCGGGAACTTAGGAGCTCCTGCCGCCTAGAGTGGTCCCTCGCTGGTCGGACAAAGCTGTAAATACAACCTGCAAGCCGACTGGTAGGTCGGTGAGGGATCTCACTATCTTGTGAAGAAGATCATGTCACCAATAAAAAAAAACATGGAGCACATATACGGAACTAATGACCTTATCAGTTGACGTGCCCGGAATTACTAACCAATCAACCAACCAACTAGTTAAACAGTACGTTTTGAATCACCGCCTTTTTTAGTACAGGGCATTCCAGCACATTCCATGTTTCATTTACTTTGCCTTTCCCTCTTCCTTCCTTCCTTCCTTCCTTCCTTCTCGTGTCCTACGCACGCGCCATGCCTCGTCCTGCCCCTGACGTCACTTCTCTTCCGCCTGCCCGGGCTCGCGCTCACCTTGCTGGCCCCGGGTCGTTCGTTCTGCAGTGTTTTCCCAGCCGCCTCCGCGAGGCGAGGCGAGGCGGCTGTGCGTCTCGTGGGAATCGCGAGACTAACGCGACGGAAGAGGAGGGGGCGCACGTGTAAAATTGGGGAAGGCTGGAAGGGGAGCGGGCAGTGCAGCTCAGTGATAAGAAGCAAGATGTAGAGAAAAAAACGTGTGGCAATATATCAACTGGTGATGAAATAACACAACGGGGGAAGGTGGAAAGTGGTGGTGGAAGGTAACAACGATTTTTGAAGCGAGACACATTACGGTGAAATGAGTCGCGTGTTCAACACTTTTCTGGCAGATATGATGCTCACCAACGTATAATTCGTTGCAAAATGTGAAGCATTGATGTCGAGTTTCTAAATATGAAGTGCTGACACCGACAGTTTATTTTTCAAATTATTCCTCATAGAAATTGTGTATTTCCCGACATATTTTAAATATGATTTATAAAAAAATAAATGATACAAATATTATATAATAGTTAAATAATGAATTGAAACTTTCATTGTGAATTAGTTACATTGTTCAAAGCTGTAATAAAAACAAAATGTAATATTATTTCTTTTAATACCGAAGGATGGGAGGAGTAAATCTTATATTTCTGCAAAAATGGATTTTGAATTCAGAGATTCTCAAGCTTTAAATTTATGATACGTAATATTATTAATAGTATTATTATTAGTACAATAATAATAATAATAATAATAATAATACAATACAATAATAATAGTAGAAATAATAATAGTAATAATAATAGTAATAACAATAATTAGAATAGGAATACATTCTAATGTGCAGTCATGGCGGATTGATTTGGAAGAAGTACCAAAGAGTAAAACAGGAAAAGCTTGGACCAAAGAGAGAAAAAAGGCTCACAGCCAAAGGATGACACAAATATGGGCACAAAGGAAGGCTAAGAAACACATCTGAATATTTTGCGTAGTCCCCAATTCGGTTTATTCGTAACAAGAGAAGAGAGAGAAGAGAATAATAATAATTATACCACCACGTGGAAGAAGAGAGTTAGCTACTGCCAGCAATCTCGGAGGAATAGAATTGCCTGGATAGGTTCAGCTATAAATTAGACAAAGTTCTGCAGTGCGTGAAGATGTTCCACGTGAAGATGTCAAGGGAGAAATATTTGCCTGACGAGGTTTCGTTCCCACATCAATGCGCCCCTTGCATTGCGCGCTGGGCGTGCTGGGCGCTGTGCAAGCGGCGGCGCGGCGCCCGCCCAACCGCCCCGTGCCGCCCCACTCCGCTCCGCAGCGCCGGAAGGCGGCGACCGAAGCATCTGCGTGCGCCGCCGCTGGGAGCGCTCTGCACTCGGCGATCTCCAGATATTTTTCGCCTTCAGCGGATCCAGGGCGCCAGGTGACTGCGCTCCCAACCGACGCTCGCGGACGCGGAAGAGAGAGGCGGAGGCGGGGTGCTGCGGACGTGGGGATTGTGGGAGGTGGAGAATTGGACAGGCGCCGGGGGCGACGAGGGACGGAGGTGTGGCGGTGGCGGGGCGGAGGCGGGATGAGGGTGGGGATGAGGCGAGGCGGGGTGGAGGCGGGGCGGGTGGAGGCGGGCCGGAGGCAGGGCGGGTGGGCGAGGCGGGACGGAGGTGGAGGCGGGGCGGAGGCGGAGGCGGGGCGGAGGGAGGCGGAGGCGGAGGCGGGGCGGAGGCGGAGGCGGGGCGGTGGTGGGGAGGAGGCGGCGGAGGGGCAGGAAGGACGCGGGGCGGGGCGGGGCGGGGCGGGGCGGGGCGGGGCGGGGCGGGACGGGACGGGGAGGAGGATTGAACGGACGCGGGGTGGTGTGGGGGCGGAAAGAACCGACACGTTCTGTGGCAGTGAGTGTCAGAGCTTCTTTTAAGCGCATGGATGACAGATAAGAGCCATTTTGTTGATGTACTTCTCTCTTACTATTAATTTCCTTTACATATACAGCTATTATTAATAGTTTTATGATAATAATGTCTTCTCTACCATCTTATATATTAGAATTGGTATTAAACAGGCTTAAGTGGCTCAGGGCATCAATTGATGTCACTGCCGCACATCTGACCGCGAAGTCGTAGGGTTGCAGGCCGAACAATGTGAAACTTTTCTCTAGCAACGTAGCTAGATCGGATTCGGACGCACATAGCTAGGTCAAATAGTGGAGAATTCTAGCAGCCGGTTGCTTTGAAAGGTAGTTTTACGTAGTTTCTCCAATCAACACCTGGCGAATGCTGGTACAGTACCCTAACAAACGGACCGCGCGGACCGCGCGATCTTTCCTTCCTTTTCCCTATCTTATCTTTACCCCTCACTTGCATAGACACTACACTACCAAACATGCCGGTAGACCAGTCGGAAGCTTATATCTTGTCCGGGCAGGGACGGTGCCCCTGAATAAAAGCCGGCACTACACATACAGGACTATTGACCTTAGGACTGTATGTGTAGGATAACTAAGGACAGTTGACGAGCCCGAAATCATTATTCAATGAATTGCTACTAAAAGTTAAAATAATAATAATAATAATAATAATAATAATAATAATAATAACAACAACAACAACAACAACAACAACAACAATAATAATAATAATAATAATAATAGTAATAATAATAATAATAACGTAGTGTGAAATAGCAGTAAATTACGAAATATAATACATACACAATGAAAGCAAGTTTTGTTTTATTAAATTATTTCCGCTTTGTGGAAAATATTCGGAGACAGTCGCATGTGAAACGCCGGGGTGGCGGGGGCGTTGGGGGTCGGGGCGAGGTGAAGCGAGGCCGAAGCGCGGGGCGTCGGAGCAGCTTCACAGAGGCGGAGCAGCCAAGGCGCGCCCACGGGAGAATCTGAACATCTGAGAGGAGGAAACTCAACGCAACAGCAAGCGCTCGGCGGAAGGGTTATGAGATGCCTCCCAAAAGTTGCAGCCAAGCACGATGCATTACGGAGAACACACTTTCAGGAAAGCAGCGAGAATTCGTTTCGTCTGAGCAACTAACATAACCACTTACGTAGTTTTCAATGCAGATAAGTGATATTTACGATTTTTAACGCCTTTGATTGATCCCTTAATGAAATATAAAATTTTTCCTCCGTGTATTAAGTGCCGGGCCTCCCTAAAGTAAACAATTGCACAGAAGCTTTACTGCAAAAAATTTTTCGTTTTATTCAGAAAGATAAAAATAATTACGAGAATCAGCCAAAAATTATCCCTCCTAGTTTTTCTACTTAAATAAAATTAGTTCAGTGAAAAATTTGAATTTGACACTATTCCTCAAACCTTCTTTTACCATCCACTGCAGTAGTAACTTTCTGCGTCAACACGTGGCAGCACAACAGATCGCTTAAAAAATGGCCGACATCGATGTTCGTAAGAGAGAACGTTATGTGATTGAATTCTTGAATGCAGAAAATAAAATGTAACAGATGAATAGTGTCGTATTATCGCCTTCAATTCATGTGCAGACACCCAGCGGACACCACGAATGATGTCGTGGGCTTGCTGAATGTTGCGGAGTGGCTGCAGTTACCGATTTACTGTTCTTCTTTTCGTCAGCCAACGGTGTTTGCCCTTCTGCTTCATTATAGCAACGAACTCAGTGTAGACATCCACTGTTGCATCATCGTACACTTTTTCAGTCTTTCAGAAATGAGAATAGGCATTTTACCTTCGGCATTCAATAATTCATTCACACTACGCTGGCTCATACGAACATCTATGTCGGCCATCTGTTAAACGACTGATGTACAAGTTGAAGCATTAAAGTACTACTATAGTGTATTGTATAAGAAGGTTTAAGGAATAGTGCCAAATTAACTTATTTTATTTAGGCGGAAAAAAATGAAAGGCAGTACTTTATGACTGGTCTTACGTACTTTGAATTTTACATGTAGGCATTGCTTAACAACTTCCTTTTTCCAAAACTATATTATATAATTTTAATTTTATTATGTTTATATTATAAATAATACAGCTTTTATGTGTAATGTTGCCTGCGAGTGATAAAAATATTTGAACTGCTCTTGTGAGTTCTCCTTGCGGTGACGCCCCAAATATTAACCCTGATGTAATATAACACATTTTTAAATTTTGTATTTTATTTACACAAATAAAATAAAATGAAAAATATTACACAAGTTGATAAACACACACCATCTATTGAAGAATGACACTTCACTCGCTCCTTTGTAGTCTGTGGGATAATACTTTCCTCTGGTAACGCATTTTTATCGCATTATTACACGCTATTTCGCAATCTGTGATGTTAAAGGTATGACCATTATTAGTACTTTAAATTAAGTATAACTAACGTTCACGTGCAAAAATCCTTGCATATTAATCCCCATCCCGTTCCCTATTCTTCTGCTCCCATATTAAGCCCACAATATACTTTTTTTCTTCAAGACCTCTTAACGTACGTCACTTCTATAAGTCTCATTGTAGTTGTACTAACTGAATGTATTTTACCAGAACAGTACAATACACTTTTGACAATACAAACTATTCTTATTTAACTTTATTACCGAACATAGAGGTACCCCCGTACAAATCAATCGCGCAATAAAATATCACGTAATTAGTTTAATTTCACGTACAGTAGCAAATTCTGCATGTCTCTGAGCAGGAGGCGTATAATCTTAGAGTGCCAAATCAGCGTAATAATAACAACAACAATAGTAATAATAATAATAATAATAATAATATAATGTTCGTGAAGATCTCATCCTGTAGATTACGGTCTCAGGAACGGCTTATTCGCCTTAAAATTCCAAATTTTAATGCCCTAGAACGCTTCGTTTTTACTTATCCTCCTAATAGATTCCAACAACTCTGCCCGTGTCTTGCAGGATGCGTTCGACAAGAATATTTACATACTTTTTTTTTAAAGAAATCCTCCATATTTTAAAGTTAAAGTGCAATTCGTCAAGTCTTCGTAAGTTTTTCTTTATTTAGAGACCTCATTTATAAAGATTTGTTGCGTGTGAGAGAAGTAAAACTCCTATATACTAGTTAAATAATATAGGAGAGGGTTTGAAATATTTTTATTCCTAAATCTCGTCTCCCCTTCCCCGTATGACGTCCTGAGCCGGTCACGTTGCGTTGGCAAGTGTGCTGAGAGGAGCGTGTTGCGTGGAGGGAGAGCAGGTGCAGCAGAAATCGCCAGCGCGTGGCTGGCTATGGGATGACGCGGGTGGGACGGCGGAGGAGCGATTGAGATCGGTGGGCGGGGCGCCCGTAACAATGCGTCGGCGCGGGCGATGGGCGATGGGCGAAGGGGGAAGGGCGCTCACGCCTCGCTGCGCTGGGCGGCGGGGCGAGCGGCGACGCGGTTTCCGCCAGGGCGAACGCCCCGCCTCGCCCCATCGCCCCTCGCCCACGCCCCCCCGATCCTCCCAGCCAATCCTCGCTGAACGACCTCTGGAGTGGCCAAGAAATTCCAACACTCTAATTCCCTTGTACTTTCCTGAGCGTTTTATCAAGATCCGGAAAATCGGAACGTTTCTTATGAATGTATGATCTGCGATAAGCAATGTTCTGTATTCTATGACTTTGAATATACGTTCATTGATTTTGAATTTCGAAGTGGAAAGAACGTGTATGATATTCAACTAACGTACTGGCAATTTCAATAAGACAGGAGTGTTTATCTGAGAGTGCAGGAAGAAACAGAAAATATAAAATATCGGATTCACTCGGCAAATGTCAAAACGAAGCCACAACTCTCGAAAAATTGCATGACTTTAAGGCAACACAATTTTTCTAACGTTGTTCCAGCTTGTCTCCCCTCTGTTGGTTGCTCTCTCTCCATTCGAAGTCTGACTCCGCTCCCTCTCCTCTCCTGTACTGTACTCGTACTTTTGCCTTTCCGAATTCCGTGGTACTCGCTTCGTGAGCTCCACACGATTGCACGCCCTCTCATCTCCAAGCCCTCCGTGGACACCGTCACGTCTCCTCTCTCCCTTGCCCGTCAAGCCCATGCTCTGAGACTTCTCGAAGCCTAATAATTTTTCGGTTTTTGATCTCTTCAGCCTTGACCGCAAAATAATATTTTAGGCTCGATGTGAAAACTTCAGTATCGGAAATGTAAAAAAGGTTTTATTGGGTCCTGACGTGTGGACAATTACGTGGCAACGTGGGTAGTGAATGAAAAAATGACAGGCCGCTTAAGTTGTTTAAAATAATTTAGAAATAACTAACATTTTTTTATTAAATTGTATTCAATCATCCATGTAAAAATTTAAAAATTCACTTTCGCCCAGCCAGGTTCGATTTATTTCTAGAGAACTGTGAATATGTTAATGATCAACAGTTAAAAGATATCTAGTGTAAATGTGTAATTTCTCGAAATTTATTTTGTAACTGTGAAATTAGAATTCCATTCCCTTCAATGTCACAAATATTCTATTTTAAGTACCACATTTAATGATTTATATTGTGAGTAAATATTCCATTTTCTTGCACAAAATAGAAATGTAAAAAACTCATGAGAGAAAAACTCTCGCTCACATACATTTAGTGAAAATTTGTTCAACGATATGTGAATAGTCCTCGAAAAGCAAAAGACACAGATATGATATCAGTTTTAATCCTTGTGTCCCAAACAAATCCTACACTCCTCAATCCCAATGTTCAACGCAACTACTGTTGGTACAAAAAAAATAAATTCAAAGTGACGTTAAACACAATAACGTCCCGAACACACACCATCTCGTGAACTGACTCCAGAAAGGCGCAGGTTGAAATGCAAATGTTCAATTCATATAATGTAAATGGGCGTTTAGGGATGTCAAGAGCAAACTGTGCGGCTTGCAAGGAAAAAATCTGCAATCTAGAATGATCTAATGGAGTCAAAACAGAGTGTCCAGGCTCACCCACGCCAAACTGAAACCAGAATTTGCGATGATCGCAAACGTCACCATTTTAATTTTTCGCCTTATTACGAAAGAAGAAAAAAGGCTTGTAATCGTGCATTGGAAAACGACGCATTTTTGACAGAGAAACTCTTATTGCTGAGTCCTGGTAACGAGAAAGTGGATAATTCTCGTCCATATATATGTAATAAAATTCTTACTCTAACACGTAGTGTAGCCAGAATCTGTTTTATGGATTCTTGATACCGAAAAATCGATTGACGGCAAAATGTATGTCAGTCCGTTCCTCTGTCCGTCCGTGTACAATCAACACTAGCGCCAAAACCAACTTCAAGCAGATTTTCTCCAAAATTTAATTTCATCGATCAATTTGAAGAGACTCAAGTCTACGAAATGCTGAATCGTCCTCCAGAATTGAGACACAGGGAAGTCTCGGAGTCGTCCGAACTCTTGGCTTGACTTGAAGTGAAACTTTGATTGATTGATTTGGATTGATTGATAATTCCAGGCACGTCAAAAGCTAAGGTATTGGTCCCATAAGTGTAGTACATGTGTTTTGCCCATCCCGCTATATCGAACCTGCCAGCGGCTAACGCCCCATCCGGGAACAAGCTCTTAGCTCCCGACCAATCTCCCGACGTGTGTGGCAGTGTAGTGCATGTTAGTGTGTGTGTGTGTGTGTGTGTGTGTGTGTGTGTGTGTTTAAGGGGAGAGGACAGGACAAGGAAAAGGAAGGAAACATCGTGCGCGGTCCGTGTCCCGTTTGTTAGACGGTACTGCTCCGGCAGTCGTCTGTTGTTGATCGGAGAAACCATAGTAAACTACCGTTCAGAACAGAGGGACGCTAGAATTGTTTTCCAGGCAGCGACTGAATTGGATCTAGCTATCTAGTTAGTGTCGAAAACCCTCCACCGTCGGGACTCGAACCCCAGAACCTCCCTGTCAGAGGCACTGCAGTGACATCGGATGATACCCTGAGCTACCGTTCTCGGTCTGAGACATTGAGCAGTCCCGGAGTTGTTTCAACATGGCTTGACTAGGGGACATGCAATGCGACCGTTGCAGGGCAGGGTAGGGCAGAGTAGGGCAGGGTAGGGCAGGGTAAGGCAGGATAGGTTAGGGCAGGGCAGGGTAGGGCAGGGTAGGGCAGGGTAGGGCAGGGTAGGGCAGGGTAGGGCAGGGCAGGGCAGGGTAGGGTAGGGTAGGGTAGGGTAGGGTAGGGTAGGGTAGGGTAGG
>BLKR01006971.1:0-46395 GCA_011170035.1 Teleogryllus occipitalis | reverse complement strand
GATGTACGCTCACCTCCAAGTCTGAGCTAAATGGATTTCGGTGACTTCAGGATGCATTGCAGGTAAGGTGAAGATCTCTGTAAGCTCTCAGATAAACGCCAATCTAGTCGCACACGGCAATTACAGACTTCTTTGCGATTTACCAAGTTTGGTTAATAATTAATAACATTAGATAATGACGCATATTGCTGCAAAAATACGAGTGCGCGTTAAGTAAAAAGTGCTTCTTCAAAGTGCCCTATTATGTACGTGTTTACTTCTCAGCAACGTTGCCAAGCGAGAGAAACATTGAGTAAATTCTGTAGCTACACTACTATAAAACAGCTGGAGCAAATGTGGCATTGCTGCGAGTTGAGAGAGCAATGTGCGTTGCTTAATTTCTGACCACTTAAGGTAGTATGTTCGTTAGATCGACCACGGTGAAGTACCTCCAAAAATTCTTTAAATGAAAGAAAAATCTCTGCTCAAGATAGTAAGGAAAAAGTTGGCCCTTATCGGCCTATTTTTTTAATAAAAGAAATTTAAAATTTGTACATGCTCTTATGGAACAACTTTTGCGGGCATACGTTTTTTCAAGTTATTGAAGTTACACGATGAAAGTACCTTTTTCTTGTATTCAATACTTAATACACTTTTTAGGAATCAGATGATATTAATGAATATAATATTCATCACCGAGCATTCTGAGGAGTAATTGATAAATAGCCGAGGCAAAATTAATCGCAATGAAGTACTGGCTCTCGATCTATCAGTTATATTGCAGAAATTATGATATTGTCAGCACTGTTTCTCTTTAACTACGAGAGAAAACCACCCTAACTTAAAATTTTATACCACACACTGATTGAGGATAATTCACTTTCAATGTAAACAATGTGGACTATTATTCAACGCAGGAAGAAAGAAAAATACGAAGCCGAAGCCAACCGAACTTGTATTAAGAATAGCCAACCTATGAAAATGAAAAATCATGCGAGAGACTAAATTTATTAGTAAACATTGTTTTTCTAGATCAACTAATACGTATCTTTTAACTATTTACAAATAATTGTTTAAATGCTCAATTTACGTTTACTATTGTTGATCCATAGATGTAATAAATGTATTTGACTAGCGACTGGCACGAAGATATCACCTTAAGGAAGTACTAATTTCGCGTTGATAAGAAACGTCATATATATTTTCAAGTAAGTATTCACTAACTGCTTAGGAATTCCCTTATTCCGCAAGTGTCTACTACGAATAGAGCGAATGGCATTTCGGGTATCATTTTCATCCATTCAAACTATTCAGATATGTTCATTCAGACTTCTCTTCCACATATCTTTTTACTGTCTTTTACGATAAAATAAATCGAATGAAATGATCCTTACCCAGAAACACATAGGAACGCCAAGAATCGGGTGAGGCAAGATAGATAGCAGCGCTGCTAACGATTCCCATTCTTTTCTACCATCTTTTCCTTAAGTCTTACTCTCCTACAATTTATCTTTCCTATTCATTTTTTTCCTGACGCATTTACCTGAAATAAAATATTCCTAAAATTAACTGTTATATATAAACTATTGAAATTCATAACGATGATACAGAACTATAAGAATCGCTTCCGCATCCTGAGTCAACAGATTCTTGACTGTTTGGGAGACGCCGCGACTCTTACCGTCAAGAATCTGTTGACAAATTTCTCATCAGGAGAAATCGTGCCCTCAGAAAGAATACCTATTGTGACATAGGGCCATAGCAAAGGCCAATGAAATTGGTTCAATATGAACAATGCCGCCGAAAACTTGCCACAACACAATGCATTAGTGTCACAGGTCACAATCTCTGCGTGCAATAACACATTCAATAAATTCGTACACTAAACAATATTATTATAAACATTTGTATTGGGTTAGGAAATTTCCTTTAGAAAAAATATTTTTTATTGGAAACTTGATCTTAATGAGTATTGGTTGGCAATTTTGTATTTTTAGGACAAATGATTAGGACTTTTCTATAAGAAAAGACGTAAGCCAGCGTCGGGGGACGCCCGTTAATGTCCTCCTGGCGGTCTGTTCGCGGAAGAGCGATTACCACCCGCACTCTCCAACGCCTCGCGGGGGGTGTGAGGGGGGCGCTTCCGGGTGGCGGCGCCACGAGGAGGTGGAGGAGGGAGGGGAGGGGGCCGCGCAGAAATAGCCCGCGGGCGCAGCCGGAGCGCGCCCGGCTGCCGGCGGCGGCTCGCTCTCGACGCCCAAGTTGAGCCGGGCTCCCACCAGCAAGGCACATCACTTGCCATCTACCTCTGGGCACGGGCCTTCGTATCCCGTCTCCACTGCCTTTCATCACAATTCGCTCCATAGCTATTCAGATATCAGATAAACATCAATTATGCGTCCTTCAAAAACTGTGTTGTCCGAAAAGGTTAAGGAATAAGCATCGTCCTAAATAATATTAATGAAATATATAAAATAAGTAAAATTTGATCAAATATCCCTTGTATCAATTGGTACCTAAAACACTACCTAATACATCTTGTGATGATCTGTAATTTAAGCCTTCAGAAACGTGGGTGCTATTTACTTAAAGGCAATACCATAAACACAAACACTCGTATTATTAGAAAAGGGAGAATACAAGTTAAAAGTGTAGCTTCGAAGCATTCTTAAAGAGTACCATAACAGAACATTTTTCGGAATTCGAATATTGGTGAGCCTCTATTTTTCTACCCGATTTAGTTTCGAAGGATCTGATCATTTTCATCAAATTCTACACTGTTAAATAAAAAAAATTCAGCTTCAAAAAAAAAAAAAAAAAAAAAAAAAACAATTTACATTACGCTTCTAGTGCTGCAAGAGTCATGGAACTAAACTTACCGGAATGTTGCTCGATTACCAGTGAACCAGAAAACAGGTTTTATTTTGAACTTTGTGTAAAACAAGTTTTCTTTTGATCTTGTCTTAATATTTAAATACTTATAGGAATATTGACTAATATTAATCATACCTATACACACTATTTAAAATGGATACATGATAATTTCTTTTATAATTAAAAGAAATTAGAATCTTCACTTCATGAAATTATTGGCGAACGTAATGAAGATTCAAAAGCATTTTTTTGACGTTTTCCAAAGCCATACTTACGAGATGGAATTGTTAATTTTTGGAATATAATTGTCCCGATTGCATTACATAGTATGTGAAACTGTCTCCAGGTAGGCCTGCGAGTTGTCCTTTTCAAAACCCTTGTACGCGGAAAGTAATGTAAAATCTCATAAAACAAAGCAATGCACTGCGAAAATGCTGTCCACCAATCATTTTTACTGCGATTTAAATATAGTAACTTCTGACGTTTGAACAGCCGGGCGTGGTTATCCAATCGGAGGCTTCGTTACGACTTAATTTTTGGTATTGAAGCTCCCGATTGGATTAACGCGTCCTAACTGACTGCACGCCACAAATAATAATTAAATCGCAGAAGAAACTCTTTACTTTGTTCATGGTAACTGACTTTGAAACTGTGATTGCCCGACTCTACATTGGTATAATTCCCTAAAACAAAATTTCGTTAATGTTAAACCAACGCAAAAATCTATCAAAGAATATTGTAAATAAGGTCAGATGAAAGTTAGGGGGTTAACAGCTGAGTATGGAAGAGGACAATGTTGAAGCGTACTGCTCACTCTAACCTCCGAAACGTTACACTCTGCTCTCGCACTCATACCATTCACCATGCTGTCGCACGTGTAAAGACGCTCAGCTGTAACTACAAGGTTCGGGACAACCAATTCATTTGTTCTACAATACAATTTAAGGCGGCAACGCAGTAAAATTGACGAAGGTTCCAACTAGCTCTTGCTTATGATACGGCACTAGCGTTACCAAGTCATTAACCTAATTTTATTCGTTGTATATAATACGCTACTAATTTTACGAAATTTTGTATTGAAAAGTGTTTTAGAGAAGTTAATACATTCAAGTTGTTTTCTTCATGACTTGGCTCAGGTATTACAATGTAATTCAGTCCCCATGTCAGAAATTGACGCAAGAGGTCTCTGGCTATAATAATTAAATCTCCTCATAGATGGAAAAAGTCTTACACCACAGCCCATCAAAAAGCAATTCTTTGTACAGTCGAATCTCATTTGCTTTCCGTAATCATTTAATTGCTTCAACAGGATTCTGTTTTAATTTTGAAGATTGTTTGCAAAAACATACTAATCTGTAAAAAGGACCATTTTTAGTTTATTTTGTGAAACATGACAAGTAGATAGGAGAACTTTCGTATCTTCTAGCCTGAAAACATTACATACAGTCTGCCCAAAGAGCAACAATCTACTACTCGTATAAGGATCACTGACGCTGCAAGTTCTCATGGTAAACAAGAATCCACTCTCAATTTTAGTTTTTCTTTTTTTTTTCATAGAAGCGCAACGCCCCAGTGATGACTGTTCATATTCGAGATTCAAATATTAACGTTCGCAAAAGGAGACATAAATACAACGTAACCGAGGCACAATGAAACACTAAATAACGGTTTTCTTAAGATAGTCAGCAATTCCGTACGAATGCTTTGGCATATGCCGTTCAGTACACACACCGCCTTTACCTCAAACGGTTGTATTCATTCGCTATAAAAGAGCATGCCACATCCCCTTTCACGTCTTACCCATTCTGTCTTCTCGTGTAATCGGTAACACTTCGATTCCGAGTTGTGCATTGTTGTCGTCACAAGACCTAGCTACGATATCAGTGCGATATTCATTTTATTGACACTAGTTGCACTGTGCGAACGCTGTTCACTTGCTTTAATGAGGAAAGGGCCCACTATAGCGCATTAGTTGAACGTCATATGCAGTTTTAACTGTTTTTTGACGTAAAATAAATAATTAAATAAAAAAAAGAGAAAGAGAAAGAGAAAAAAGTAACTTGTTTGGTGTACAAATGAACGTTCTTGGGGACTGTCGTCCACGACCACATTCATCCTTGTAATAATTCAATTTCAATAACACATTGCAAACAAATTCGATTTTCCGCCATTCATAAACCACATGAATTTAAAAAATAATATAAATTAACGTAAATAGCTGTTCTTTTAATGTTTAGATCAGGAACATCAATTTCCGCATTTTGGTAAATTTGGCAAAGCTCGTGTTGTTCTCATAGTACGTACATAAACAATATGAAATGTGAGTTTTGCCAAGTTTTCTAAAAATAATGTAATGCATTAAAATGTATACTGCAAATTAAACATAATGTAAAATGAATTTAGAGCGCTAACATTAAAGAAATTGCTACTCAAGATATGCTTTCTAAATCCAAATGCCTTAATTTTTGAGAACTGAGTTTTAATACAGTTAACTGAGAATCTCTGAAGATTGATGCCTTTGAATACTTTAAAAAAAAAAACGCTGAAATAATTTAATGAAAAGACCATTTAAGATGGTTTCATAAATGTTAAAATTCATTTATATAAACTGAAACAAATTATTTATCACCGCTATCTGGCGATCAAAATGGTAAGACTGAAAAAGATAACTGATCATTACATTTCTATTGCACAATTAAAGACTGCTTTTAAATGCAAGATTTGCAAATTTTTGATTCATCAGTTGACTGGGTGAAAACCAAAACGGTATAAGTGACATTTTATGAATTCTGAGAAAACTAATTCAATATCACTGTAAAGTCGTGGCGTTTTGTTTCATTACTGAAACCAATTGTTACTGAATTACTGAATTCAATTGTTCATTAAAACCACGAAATTATATTGGCACAGAAATGTAGCGTAATATAAACACGTTTTTCTCGGAATTTATAAAAAAAAATACTGTTACTAATACTGTTCTGGTTTTCACCCATTCATTTTCTGTTCGTGTAAGTAAGAATCTGACTGACATGCGTTTTACAAGGTCGGTAGCGTTACCATGGAAACAGCCAATGGGAACACTCGCTCAACCGGCAAGTCACCGGTGATGGCGCTGTACGTCATCCTAACCTCGCGTTTCCATATGAATGGATTATGTGAAGTATGGCATTATCACTGTATTTCACCTCAACTCTTCACAAGTTGCCATTACCAATCAAAGGAATCCATACCCGGCAAGTTAACCGACAAAGATCCTAAGCGAACGAACACTGTTCAACGTTCGTGCAAGGAAATACTCATCGGTGCACTTCCAACTTGGTTACCTGAGAGGTGGCATTCCGGGGGCTGCTGCAACAAGAGCCGCTTCCGCTGCCTGGCCCTGCCCGAGTCACTGCCTCAACTGCCTTTGCGCCGGCCAGCCGAACGCCCGCCCGCTCTCTCGCGCACTTCAAACGGTAGCGGTTGCGAACGATGGCGCGAGGCGGTTGGGTGGCGGTTGGCACACGGTTGCCATTGGCGCTTCCCGCGGGGCATGCGCCTCGACGGGCTGCTCGAACACCACACGGGGCTCGTAGAATTTCTCTGCCGCCGCATACATTTTTGTTGCTAGGGTGGTAATAAGCGCGGGGACACGATTCAAATGCGGGGTTCATAGATAAACAATGGTTCAAACATTATTAGTCCATGGGACCAGTGCAGTACTCTTCCTTGATTGAGCATATGATTGGGAAACGTCAACTTCGTTACTTCATTCTTTGAGACTCTTCAGCAGGAGAAATCACGAGACCGCTGTCTCGCGGGATGTCAACCTCGAGAACACAAAGGAAACTGAAGGCATGTGTGGGCATCGCTTCTCACATACTCTACCACGTATCTGATATACGTTGATAGTTGGATAAGTCCGGACACAATGTTTTGACAAAGAATGACAATCCACTTCCACTGGATACAGTTTCATCTTGAATCAACACACACTAGCGTTCATGAGAGGCGAAATAGCGCGAATAAATTTTAAAACGTTTTATGAGGAAGAAACTGATTTCACAGTATCTGAATCCATACATTCGTAAACATTGACAGTTGAGCGAAAACACCGGTCAAGTCGTTTGTACGACAATACTTGAGTTTTCGTAACGTGGCCGATGACATTAGGTCATTTATACACCTCCCACCTTAAAAAATGAATATTTTTAATTCATTCGCGAACGTCCTTCTGAACGCGGTTCATGGCCTCCGACATGTGCTTATCACTGTTAGAAAGATTCATTTTATAAGGCAGGAGGTGTAAAAATTATCTAATGTCATCGGGCTCGTTACAAAAACCGAAGGCTAGGTCAACGTTGGCATTATCTCTGAAATGCAGTTTTTCAGCAAAAGAGGCCAAAGCCGGCATTTTCCACGAGAGCTCACCTGCGTTGGCCGGCTCCCTCCGCGGCGCACGTGGCGCCGTCCCGTGGCCTGGCGTCGAGTCGCCTCCTCCCGCGGTCGCGGCGCCGCGCACAATGCTCTCTCGCTGTCGCTGGCCCAGGCGGCAGCGGCGGCGGCGGCGGCAAGGGTAGTCGCCCCACTCCGCTCCCACCTGGCGGCGGCGCGCTGACTCACGGGCTGCGCCGCCGCCGCCGCCGCCGCCGCCGAGCCGGCCACCGGCCCCGCGGCCGCGCCCGCGCCCACGCGCCACGACCCCGGCACGCCTTTCGAGACACCGGCGCCCTTCGGTTTCCCAATTGGGGACCCGGTAACACTCCCACACTCCGCGGAGTTGCATTGGTTACACGCACTTTTTCCCCTCTAGTAGTGGAGAACTCTCCGATACACCGCTTATACCGTCGGTATACCTAGTAATGCGAAGTGTATAAGAAATATTTCGTACGCTTGGTTATCCTCTAAAAGTTATTGAGATTTTGAAAGCTTTAAAACAGATGTGAAAAAATAACTGTTTTGCAACCGAGAGACAGTCAGTCTTCCGCAGCCGTAAGCGCTATGAAGTGAGGTAGAGTGGGAAGATTCAAACAGTTCTTAAGGGTGTCCAGAGAATTCGCTAGCGCAGGGGAAGGCACCGCATGCCAGCCGCGATAACATAGGGCTCCCATGTTTCAAGGCCGGGGAGAGGGGAGGATGCGTGTCTGGACGGTCGGTAGGCACCGCAAAATATTGCGGTGAACACACTTTCTCTGGTCGTTCGTACGTTAGGCTTCTCTCAAGGTTTTTGTAAAAATGGAGTGAGCTAATGATCCAGAAGTTAGTGGTTTGTGTAATTGTCTTATAAAACAATAATTATTAAGGACGGAATTTCATAGAATTGGGATTTGAGAAAAGCTCAGAATAAAAGACAACGGTGGAGGTAACTTCCATAAAGTGCTGTATACGTAAAATTATGTTCAGGATTCGCCACTGCCCTTTAAGTAAGGTTGCCAACAATGCTCAGGTAAATGGGAGGACACTCAACAAGCAAAAAAGCATCAATACATTTCTTTTTATAAATATTTAATTTAGATTCACATCATTTCTATTTCTTTCTTCTCTTCATTTGCGATTCAAGTACAAAGATTCCTTCACAAAATACAGATGAAGATGGTCTGAGCGTCTCTTTTTTATTTTATTTCGCAAGACAGAGACACTGTCATGCAAGCGTGTGCGAGCGTTCACAAAAAGGATATTCATGTTTTCTATTCTAAATTAAACAATAAACGATACAACGTAGCAGATGTTAGTCATGTGTTAAAATAAAATGACAACAAATGTTAAAAATTTACTAAAAGGAAGACATTTAAAATACAAAGGAAGGCGATAGGACAGCCCACATCTAGGACAAGTGCACATAACGTTCTTCCTTTTCTCTTAAGGATGTATGTAATTCAACTCGATTTTCAACGCACTAACAAAAACATTTGATAGATACAAATGAGTTGTTTTTCGGTACTTTTTCCATCGAATCATTAACATTACAGGCTTTCGCATATTACCACACAAACACGTTTGAAGATACGTTTCAAACAATTTGTATTTAGGATTTATCCAGCCAGAAAACACTACTCTTCAGCGTTCTAATAATTCTACCCCTGGTATCGTATTCTGATTCATTCCGGTTCCATTCAGTAAGCAATGTTCTTTTTAGCATCTTTCTGGATGCAATTTGTGATGTGTGTGAAGGCTTGAATTTCGCGCCGAGTATGTACTTCAAGTCTCTGTTACTACCACTCTGACTCTTCATTTCCATCTTCCTACGCCTCTTCAAAATCTCCAGTCTCCAGGAGCGAAGTGACGTGCATTCTCGAGGGAGAGGGCGAAGGCGAGGACGAGGACGAGGTTAGGGCAAGTACGAGGGCGAGAGCAAGGGCGAAAGCGAGGGCTGACGGAACAAATACGGGCGCGGCCTATTGACTGTCTTTCGCCAAGTCAGAATTCAGGCGCCTTCTGCCCCCGTGCCGCTCAAGGGAAGAAATGCATAATTTGCCTCTAAGCGCCAAACTTTGAGATTAACTCTTTTAATAAATAATACAATGCAATATATGAACTTTGGCATGTATGTCCCTTTCAATGAAGATGCATTTTTTCTTGTACGGATTTGTCATTAAATGTATGTTTCACAAAACAAGCGAGTAGAGCAAAAGGAATGACAGCTAGTGTAATGGACTTAATTCAAGCAAAAGGGAAATAATGATGCGGTGGAGGGAAGTACGGAATATCTTGAAATAATGAATGCTAAGAGAAAATGAGTGTTTTTACAAAATATCACTGACTTTCTCGTTCTAATTAGTTTCCTATTATGTTAAGTCGGAACTACCCTTTTCTGGTTTGTCCCACCCTCTTCCCAGCTGACATCTATCGGCGTATTAAAGACCTTTCAGGGTCTCTCGAGGTTCTTACTCTGAGGAAATTTCCAGTGAAGAGCACCCTCGGACTCCCCGAACATCGCGTCATAGTCTCTTGCGGTCCTGTAACATTACATATTTCCTCAGTGTTTGTGCCATTGTTCTGGGTGTAGGAAGTCAATTCCATTTCCTCAATTATATTTCTCACTCATCTCACACACAGTGACGTCAGATCAAGAAATCATGGAAGGATTAGGGTACAGATGTAATAAACGAGGGGCTCGGAGTGCCGTCCTTGTCACAACACTTCTTAAATCATGCATCCTTTCCAGGGTTCCGAACCCCAATCTTAGTGTGCAGCTGGCTCTTACTTGACTGTTCTACTTCTAAGCGTGTTATGGTTATGTAACAATTTTAATAATCTGATAAAAGATGTAATTTAAGTAAAACTGACATATTTATTCTTGCTCGGCTTACGATGCAACATTGAATTTATTTACATCTCAATGACTTTGTCATCATTCGTTTCCACAGCAGCAATTCAAACAAAGTTATTTTAACTTTATCAACTTAAGTATCTCTACATCATTAATGTACATTTTTCTCAAAATTAATTGCTTTTAAATTAACTGAAATTTAAAGAAAAAATGGAGTTAGTTTTGAGAACGTTTTAAAAATATCTCGCGAGCTTGATGTGAAGGATTCCCAAAATTCAAAGAATTGATTTCAAATTAGCAGGTCTAGTGGGGCCAGATCAGGGAATATTAATTTTTTAAAAAAATATGTGAAGAGTTTCGGCGCTAGTGTTGTTTACAGACGGGAGGATGGACAGAGGACGTTTTGAAAACTTTTTTTCGGTATCGGGGATTCAATAACGTTTTTTACGTTCAAATCTCGAAAGCGATTTGCCGCAGCTTTTACATAACTTTCTCCCTTACTACCTAAAAGAGAACATAAGCGTACTCTTTATATAAGTAGTACGAAAAAAAGAAAGTAAAAATGTGCTTAGGAACATATCGTCAGTGCACAAGAAAAGGGAAACATCTTAAATACTGTAATTTGTTAGTTAAATGAAGAAATATGTTTAATTAAATTGTATTTTACCGAGTAATCTGCCTTAAAGATAGGTAACAAAAATGGCGATTTTTAGAGTAAAATCATTCTCCTGCGAAATTACAATTTTTTAGGGATGTCACTTTTCTTGTGTAACTGAAGAAATTTAAGCATCAATTATATAAAAGCATCACATAAGAATGGAAACATCTTGTGTGTCTCGGGCTGCTCGAGTGTTGGACCACTGCGCCGTCGCGTGGGTTGGCGAGCTCCTGGCGCCAAGGCCGAGGGCGTGGGCGTGGCGCGGCGCGGCGCAGCGTGGCGGGGAGCGGGCGGGTCGGGGAGCCGCCGCGCCGATCGCCTCCTCTCAACGTTGTCCCCCGCCCCTCCCCTCCTCGACGGCGACTGCTTATTCTTGTAACTTCAAGTGCTCAAGCCCAAAGAGCTCTCGGCCGTCGCATTCGTTGAGTCTCTTGCTCTCAACTCGCGAGGCCGGGTTCAGGCAAGCCTGCTGTATACAGGGGTCAATGAGCGCCATAATAATTTTTGCTCAAGCTCATTTGGTAGGAGGCAAGGGAGCAAATTTGCCATTCATCTGATGTTTAATATTGCTTGTAACCAATACTGGAAAATATCAGCATACATCTTTTCTTACTTACGCGTATTCTATTTATGTGTTAAAACGTACGTATCCATTCTTTGTTCAAATATTCACTTTACAATATATTGTGTCGAAACTTAGGTATTGTCTAAATCGAATGAATTATTAACATCATCCAGCATTTAAATATTCAGTTATTTATGATGTTACGAATATGTTTAACTGACACTGCAATTGACTAAGCTGCGTTTACATAGTTCTCCTAGAGCGACCAGCAACATAAGGTCGAATACTCTCACGTCACTTACGCCCCTCTCAGGTTTAGGGTGCTGCACTCCAAACACACACGAGAGCCACGGCAATAATAAAATATATCTTCAAACGAAAAAGAAAGAAGAAAACTGAGGAGAAATTTCGTGAAAAAGTAGTGTCAACATTTTCCAATGCGCCATTTTCCGTAGTAAGCAATGTATATTTCATTGTCAACGACCTCGAAAAATACCTGTCAGTCTCCAGTGAAATTGTATGGTACCCAAAGACATTAAGAATTGCACGACTACAAAATTAATTTTAAGGTCGTCACAAATGAGAATTGAAATTTTCTGGCTTGTGCTAAGATATGATAAAACAAAGATTCTCTGCAAATTACCGTTACGGCTTGCATCAAATTTGCACTATCAGATTTACCACTGATTAAAAAATGTCCTGTGAAAAATGGATATTCGCGACGATTCCAAGAAAGAAAATCCCAGATCAGTGTACGCATTTCGCTGACTCGGAATAATTCGGGTTCCGACTGTCAAGATCTGCAAAGGCTAAAATCTCTTCAGTAGCGGGACGTGAAAAGGCAAGCTAATTGAGACTAAAGGGCGATAGTTCGAAAGGAAAGGGAAAAGAGGAAAATGGGAATTGAGAACACTTAAAATTTTCCCCTGATTCCAGGAGATGTTGCGAAGCCCAGGCAGAGCTAGCGCTCGCCCGTACCCTGGCGGACCGCCCGGGGCCTTCCCCATGAGCCCTGGCTGCCACATCACTCGGCAGAGGCTTCTCCCTCGCCACGCACGACCACCATTGCAGCCATCTCACGACAACGCATGGGAAAAACTTTAAACACGAGGGAAATGATAAGAGAATAATCGTTAGTTTCCTAATATTTACATATAATACTTTATTTTTTAGCAATCCATTAAAATATGTCTAATTATCCAATGTATTTAAAAGAAACTGAGGAATTATGGTCCTTTTTCACGATTTATAAAGCACCATCGACACAAATCTCCTGTGGGCTACTGCTGGGTAGGAAATTATCCCCCCAATACTATCGTTGCCATGGATTCTAAATTTAGCACTCCCGAATAAACGATGTGCACCAGACCCAGTGATATCCTTCTTGACCTCATTTATTAATCTTTTTGAGGATTTTTTTCGAAAGTAACCAAAATTAAAATAAATTCTTTAAACATATGTTCTTTTAATGAAGCCATCAGGGTAATTTTTGTAAAGTTATCATTGTAAATACCATCTTGCTCCCATTCACCCATGTATGTAAAATATAATATTTCCACCATTCATTTATATATAATAGAAATAAATTGACTAAGTACTAACAAACCTTCTCTGGATTTCGCTAGGCCAGACCCGAGTACGTTGGTGAGTACCATTTATATACTATTTTCTAGTTTTTTAACTGTTTTCGTCCAACTATTTGCTCCATATTTGGTACAGTTATCAATGTTGAGGTGAAGATATACCTCTCGTGATTTTAGTCCCGAGAAGACCTCTTGAACCCAGGCATGCGCCACAGGGACAGGATGCACCTTAATTACTCTTTGTTCTTTGACCATTAAACTACGATTATTTGCAGTTCATTCGTATCTAATTTCAAAATCTGTAAATAATTTGAGAATACTTGGCCTTGGCTGCTGCGCCTCCGGCAGCGAAACAGTCCTTGGACGCTGATTCTCTGCCCCCACTCCCACCATCTCTCGCCCTACCACCCGACTTCACATGGTTTAGATAGTCCTTTTCTTGGTATGTGTGTATATATTATTATTATTATTATTATTATTATTATTATTATTATTATTATTATTATTATTATTATTATTATTATAACAATAATTGCAGATTTACGACCATGCAGTTCAAATTGAAAATCGAGAGAACACTTACTACATATGGCACTTACACATAATAATTTTTACATTTACACATAATAATTGGAAAACATAATGTACTTAAATAATCAAGAAACTCTACCAACCTTACTCTCAGAAGATACAAAATCATTATGACCTCTCATGGACTTGTATAGCAAAATTTAAAAAAACGAAAAAAAAACCTACACATGGAATGGTTATAGGGCGACGGGAGGGATTCTCGTCCTGAAACCTCTAATTGGGAACTCGAAGGGCTTAGGATACATATCTCTACGGCCGATGATGGCATACTGCTGCTATATGTTGTAGTCCCTACCGTTTAGACACTCACTCATCTTTGGAATTAGAAACGTTCATCTTTGAACTTAAAAACTCGCCAACTTCTCTTAGGTAACTATATACTGACACTCGCATGCGTGTGCGCGCAAGACGAAGCGATCGGCTGCTCCCTCAATGGAGTGCAACTCGCACAAAAGAGACCAGAACCAACTACATGCTGTGCAGTAAACGTAATAAACGACGCAAAGAACAGAAAGCAACAAATGTGCGTTTATTCCACTAATTTTAAGATATTATTAAAATTCAGAGTACTTTTACTATAAAAACAGTTAATAAGAACAAGTGATAATACATTTTTGGCCGACTTCCCTTCATTTAAAGAAATAATCATTTATCATTTAAAGAACATTTTATTTAAAGAATAATTTAGTAGAGTAGGAAGTTCAAACTCCTTTCTCAGCGAAAGTGTTTTAAATATAAAGATTAGAATAAAGAGATGGCTTGCTATTAACTACTAATAAATAACATCAGCGTTTCACCTTTTCCAGGTCATATCGTTAAATATAAATTAAATTTATAGTTCATTGGAATTTTTACCAAGTGGTTGAAATGTTGTACGATAATGGTATGAGAACACATTACTATATTAATGTCGAAAATAGCAATCTATCTTCCATATAATAGAAAGTGAATCTAGCATTAGTCGCGTTCTTATAGAAACAAAATAACTTGTTCTGAGAAGGAAAAACATTTGGGATTCATCCTAAAATAATTAAGTTTTTGTAATATTATACAAGTATCGTGAATAACTAACTGAAACATAAATATTTCGAGTCCTTCAAGATAAGTTTGAGAAAGAACAGATTGGTGATGACTAATTTGATAGGGAATTTGAAACTATACAAACATTCCATCACGACAGTGAACCTGAGGAGGAAATGCGTATAACCCAAGACGATAATGAGAGCCATAAGTCATCTAAAAGTAGCGAAAAATCCTTTTTATAAAATATGTTTAAAAACAATAAATCATGCGGCAAGAAACAAAAACCAAACATGAAATGGAAAAGATAAATTGAAAAGCAAATTTTCTACAACACAATGCTATGTGAAAAGATCAAGAAATGTCACATTTAGAAAACAATTCTGTGAATTTGGAATCTAAATAGATTACAAATGTATCAATTGATTGTTTGACGTATACGTATGTACGGAGTAATGCACATAGTAGAGAGAAAGTTATAATAGTTAAAATAGCCTAGTTATATAGTTAGAAATTTAAAGTAGCCCAGACCAAAGAAATTAGAAAACTAAGTAGTACGAGAATATCTGTTCCATTTTGTAGCACCACTAGTTTCTTTCTCGTATACGTATGTATATAGGGAGTAACGAACATAGTAGAGAGAAAGTTATGTAATGCTGCGGATAATCGATTTCGAGATTTCAACGGAAACAAAAGCGGTTGTGGTTGACTGATACCGAAAAAGTGCTTGTGTTTTAAAACGTCCGTCCATCCGTCACTGTCTGTCGTCTGTGAACAACCCTAGCGTCTAAACTATGCGAAGGGTGGTTTCCAAACTAAATACTCCCCGGTCGATCTAAGTTTACTCGAAGCTTTGCGATTTTCAATAACATCCATTAAGTTTGGAAAGTACATTATATAAAGCCCCTGGAACATTTTCACAATTTTCTCAAAAATGGTCCTTTTTTTCCTTTCAATTTCTTGTAAGAGTAGGGTAACAAACATTTGTGAAGAGGGCGTAGGTCCGATTTTCACTGTTAACTCTGAATTTACGAAAATTGCAAAAGTTTGAAAAATGTTCGGTCTCTTTCTACAACAACAAACTTTAAGCAAGAGATTTTTCCTTCAATTGAAATTTTTTCCCCATAATTAGTTCTTTCATTAAGATCATGTATATTTCTTTGAACATTTTGGCAATTTTCGCCCAATATTACTTGAAACAAATAACAAAAACAAGAATTTCTCACAAAAGGCTCCAATTTTTTGTAAATAGCTTTTGTAGGATAAGTTTTAAGTGTAGTGTCACAGATGTCGCAAACGCCATTTTGCTCCATTCTTTTGTTTTTTTAAATTATTCAATTGTAAATTTTTTGACATCTCTCTCACGTCATTAATTTTTACATTACCGGTGATTTGTATACATTGTATACATACATGCGTTTATGAATACATATGCTTCAAATGATGTCACATAAAGTTTCTAGAAAACCCAAAGGTTTTCTGTGAAGATGAGATCGAAATTCTGCAATTTCAGAAACGTTCAAACACCGTTTTATCAGAAACGGGTGCAAATTTTTTCTTTAATTTTTTAAATGAAGAGAATGAGAGGACTAAACAACTTGTCATCAGTGCCGGTTTCATGTATTCTTTTGTTTTTTCAAAAGTATATCTCTCAAGCCTTGAATATTAACATTAACAGGGATTTGTGTACATTATTGTGTTTATGAGTACAATTACTTCAAATAATTTCTTATGAAGTTTCTTGAAAACTCAAATATTTTGGGTGCAACTGAGATTCAAAATGCTCATTTTCAGAAAAGCTTTAACAACTTTCCTCAAAAACGGCTCCAAATATTTAACCCAAATTTTCATTTAGGACGAGGTTTTACTCTTCTGTAATATTCTCAAAGTCATGATTCAGTTCTACGATTAGGGGGCCAAAAAATTGAAGAAATATGAAAAATTGTAGTTTTCGCGGGGAAAGATGGCAGCTGGGAAAAGGATAGGGCATAATCGAAAACCCAACCCAGACCACATAAATAAGAAAACTAACTAGTACTAGAGTTTTCGAGAGACTTTGTAAGATATTATTTACAACACCTGTACTCATACAGGCATTAATGGATACAAATTGCCGGTAATGTAAATATTAACGACGTGAGAGAGATGTCCTCAGTGAAAATCAGACCTATGTCACCGTAATAAGCGTATTTCATTATATTCTTACAATAAATTTAAACAAAACATTTGGAGCCATTTTTAAGAAAATTTTGACAATGTCCCATGGACTTTATGTAAAGTGCCCCCAAAAATTAATGAATGATTTTTTCAAAATTGCTGAGTGTCGAATGAGGCCAGATCGACAGGGATTTATTCAGTGTGGAAATAATAGTACGAATAGTTTAGGCACTGGTGTAGTTCACAGACAACATTTAGATGGACAGTAAGATAGCAGGACAGACAGACAAACGGTTGGGCGGACGGACGGGTGGTCGGACGGGTGGTCGGACGGGTGGTCGGACGGGTGGTCGGACGGGTGGTCGGACGGGTGGTTGGACGGGTGGTCGGACGGGTGGTCGGACGGGTGGTCGGACGGGTGGTCGGACGGGTGGTCGGACGGGTGGTCGGACGGGTGGTCGGACGGTCGGACGGGTGGTCGGACGGGTGGTTTCCACTGGTGGTCGGACGTGGGTGGTCGGACGGGTGGTCGGACGGGTGGGTCGGACGGGTGGTCGGACGGGTGGTCGGACGGGTGGTCGGACGGGTGGTCGGACGGGTGGTCGCACGGGGTGGTCGGACTGGGTGTGTCGGACGGGTGGTCGGACGGGTGGTCGGACGGGTGGTCGGACGCGCGGTCGGACGGTGGTCGGACGGGTGTGGGCCGGACGGGTGGTCGGACGGTGGCGCCGGACGGGTGGTCGGACGGGTGGTCGGTAATATGGTCGGACGGTGGTCGGACGGGTGGTCGGACGGGTGGTCGGACGGGGTGGTCGGACGGTGGTCGGATTTCGCGGTCGGACGGGTGGTCGGACGTAAGTGGTCGGACGGGTGGTCGGACGGGTGGTCGGACGGGTGGTTTGACGGGTGTCGCGGACGGGTGGTCGGACGGGTGGACGGACGGGTGGACGGACGGGTGGACGGACGGGTGGACGGACGGGTGGACGGACGGGTGGACGGACGGGTGGACGGACGGGTGGACGGACGGGTGGACGGACGGGTGGACGGACGGGTGGACGGACGGGAGGACGGACGGGTGGACGGACGGGTGGACGAATGTTTAAAAAAATAGTTTTTCAATATCAGGGGACCCCAAAACGTGTATTTCCGTTGAAATCTCTAAATCGATTTTCCGCAGCATTACATAACTTTCTCTATACTATGCATGTTTCTCCGTATGTAGTACGTATGCGAGATAGTAAAAACCACAAAAAATATTGAACATTGTAAATTTTATCGATATCCATGAGTGAAATTTTTATATCAAAGTTTTGATAATCGCCTCCTTCATCTTGCTTAGGCATTGGTTAATAAATACTAACCACAAAATCTCCTTTTCTTTTTGTTACTATCTTCACACTAATAAATGTTATTTTGTAACAGTTGATTTGAGTCCACTTCATCGTTAAATTGTTGAGTTTGTAGTAGACCTTGATTGTTTTGAATTAGGGGTTCAACTTATGGATCTCTATGCTGAAAATAACTTGTGTTGCTTCAATGCATATATTGAAGCATCTCGTTGAATTGAGTCAAACTTCCATATTTGATATTTGGTTATTGATTTGTTGAAGAGAGGTATCACCCTCACAATTTATTTTATTAACTATTGCTAAAGTATTAGTAATGGGGTTGCCCTGAATTATGGAAACCATTATTGTCCATTATTCACTCCTGCAAGGTGATATATATTTTCACTGTGTAGTTAATTAATGACACTTAAATATTTGCAGTAACAGTTCAATAATTATGACTAAATACGTGTATGATTATTTTATTGCAGAATAATTCTTTTGGGTAAGAACACAATCAAAACTTTCCTAAATGTGTGAAGACTCTGAAATGAGTAGATAAAATTTTTTTTTATTGAAATTTGTGCAGTTCGCACATTCAAATTCCCTTAAAAATGAAATTCTCCATTGAAAACATTGTTTAATTTAATTTGAATTTAAAAGCACGGTGGAAGTTTCGATTTCAGTTTGCCCTTTAAAACCCATAATCCTTGCGATGAAAGAAATTTATTTTAGAAATAAGAATAAATGTAATCTTCGATTTACAGCAAAAACACGGAAATTTCTTGGAATACCCCGAAATTTTTTGGAAATTTCTTGGAATACCCCGTATCTCTATGAATGGACGGGAAGTGGTCTAACCGTGAGTGACGAACGGACGCCCGGATGGACACTCGTAGTTACTCAAATACTACAAAGTGAAGTATTGCATGTTAATTTTTTGGTGTGAGCTCTTGATACTGACATCTGATGAATATTATTACTACATCGAGTGTTATAGTTATAGACATCTGTATACTTTGAAATTATGTTCCCAGGCTTGAGAAAGTAATTTCTGACAAAAAAAAACACTGATTTGTAAATCAGGAGGCAAGGCAATGATAGAATTCCTAGATTAATAAAGAGAGGCTTACAAGAATCACGTAGGTGAAATTTGCTTATTATTCGTGGTATTATTTTCTGTAATCTACGAATATGGGAGATATAGGTTGTGTTTAATGTAATAAAAAGGCATGTTATTTCATTATAAATAAGTTGTATATATATTTTAGTAGCCGATATACTAAGAAAATGAATCGGTTTTCTTTGTGTCGTCCGTTCATTTACGAGACTATTGCTCGCGGAGCTACTTAGGAGTACGGAAATTTCAAACCCGAAATATCGTATTTGGTTTTGGTAACTGAGATCACTTGCCTAACTGATCTTGAACATTCCTAAATGCTTGGTACAGTTTCACAGAAACTCTTTATCGGCATTCCTAAGCTGAGCGATAAGCATTAAAATGATTGATCGTACAATGAGACTTCTGATAACGTGACAAACGATCTGTAAAAATTATGACTCAGGGACATCGCCCTCACAATATCTGATGTCACAATACCCATTAAGATGGGAAAACCATCATAAAGTGAAAGAATTCGAAATTGAGATTTTTTGTTTAATTTAAAAATAAATGTCTGAACACATTTTATGGTTCATCATCTTCCGGACATCATTTAATCGTACTTCCGTTTTCTAATTGTATCTCTAATTGGAAATAAGCAAAATAAGTTTCATATATTCTCAAGTATCGTTTTCGTAAACCAATCAAAACTACAGGTTTCGATTTTGTGTTCCAAAATGCCATCGTTGGTTTATAGGAGGCTGTTTGAAGACTTTACTTCATATATCTACTCATTAAAAAAACAGTCGCATTGTAAAGAATGACAAAGTTATGGGTCCTAAATACACGAAGGTATATAGATACTAAGAAGGAACTAAAGAAAATTGAGTCAAACCATAATATTTTTTTCAGAATTTGTACACAATGCTTCCATGCCACCCCAAGAGGGAACATTCTTATTGTTACTGTAGACTCATTCAGATTGTTATTTTGAAGCATTGTCCGACCACTAGGCTAGGTTATGATGGAAACATACGAATGATCTGGTCTACTGATAGGTGTTCAATACATCACAAGTACGGGAGCCCTTTTTATTTTGCATGAGGAGGTTACTTATTTTGGTATTTTCAGTTATAATTCTAGTAATCGTAACTTCATCTTAGCGCAGGCTCCGATTAAACACTGAGCGGAAGGAGCGACTGTCACAATACGGAGCGAACGTAGCGCGCAAATCGATCAATTGGATGTTCTCAAGCAAGTCGATTAAGTGGAGGATCTGCGTGCGAATCGATCGAGTGAAATATCTTAAACGAGACGATCAAGTGGAGGATCTTTGGCTCGAATGAGTGGAGGATCTGAGTGCAAGTCGCAGATGAAGTTGAGGAACTCCGCGCATGTCGATCAAGTTTGGAATCTGTACGGATTTCGAACAAGTTATGGATCTGAAGCAGATCTATCACGTAAAAAATCTGCGCGCAAGTCGATTAAGTAGAAAATCAAATTCGATCAAGTGGAGGATCTTGAGATAAACGATCGAAAATGATCTCAAGCAAGACGAGAAATTGGAGGACCACATCTATCAAGAAGACAATATCCAGGACGTCGATTATATGGACGATCTCAAATATTTCGATAATGTAAGGGATCTTGAGCAAGTTGCATTAGTGGAGAATCGGAAGCTCGTGGAGTGCAGGATATCCGCGCAAATCGGTAGTATGGAAGAATTTCTGCACAAGTCATTCAAGTGGGGGATCCGCGAGCAAGACGTCCAAGTGAAGGATCTACGCGCAAGTCGAAACAGGTGGAGAATCCCGGCGCACGTCGAACAAGTCGGCGTGCGCGTCAATCAATCAAGAGGATGACCTTGAGAAAGTTTTTGAAAGGTGCGATTTGTCGGGCTTCGTTGAACTTATCTTGTTGGTGCGAGGTACTTTTGACCTTACGTCCGGCTATTAAGCTTGGCGACTGGCAGTACTGCGTTACAAAACCATCAAATTTCTCCCAATACATATCCTCCTTACCTTTGATAGCTTGAGAAAGAAAATGCCATCGGTAATCCTTTAATGTTGCATTTCCAGCCCTCTCTCCGCGGCTCGTTTGCCTTTCTGGGTCAGCGATATTTGTACAATATCTCCGGTGAGATTTGATCTTTCGATGGCCTTCCAGTGAGATATTCGCTATCACTGCCTCCGCTCTCAATGTACTCGATTTAGTCGCGACAGTTGGTGGTAGCAGCGCAGCGGTAGTTGGAGATTCGAACTTGGAACTCGAAATGAAATGATCTTTGAACATCCCCCTTTCAGTTTTTAAACAAACAGGAAATTCATGTTTTTGCAATAGTTATTGGTCAATAATAAAGTAGGCATTGTCATCACACCCAACTGATATACAGATTGTCCGCCTTAAGAATTAAAGAAAACAAGACACAAAAAACGCTATTGGCGGATTGTGAAAGAAATTAAAAGGGCGTTAGGATTATTTAAGGAAAGTCCCTAAAATAACAGCTTTTCTTGTTGAGCCATAGGAAAACGGAAGCTCGCAGATTTAGAAAGTCAAAAGTACTGTCATGTGAAAAATGTAATACAGCGACGTAAAATCACAGGCTGGTGTTTTGCAGGAAAATTGGAAAAACTAGAGCTTGATATTCATATGTTTTATGTATGAGATTAATCTTTGTCGTGGTGAAGACAATTATTGGATGTCACTAGCTTAATAGATGGAAAAAGCACACATTGACAATTGGAGCTCCCCAGAAAAAACAAAATGCAGTTTATATAGACCAGTATTACGAAAATGAGTAAAATAGCACAGGAAGAGCTACTGAAATTCAATGTATGACAAGAATTGTTAACCGTATAAACATAACGGAAAATAAAAATATTAGATGGATTGTATGTGTGTGTGTGTGTGTTTAATCTGCGGTCGCTACCGTCCACGCTTTCCCTTTTGAGAGCCCGGGTTCGATTTCCAGAGGGGACAGAATTAACTGTTCCTTCTAGACTGATATATTTCAGTTCATATAATATGTTGATAAAGTGAAAGCATGTGGCATAATATGTAAGCATAATGTATGTGTAATATAATGCCTATGTGTGTAATATAATGCATATGTAAGCATAATGTAAGCATAATGTAAGCATAATAAAAATATGTAAGTAATATAAGCATAATATGTTGATAAAGTGAAGGCATGGGAAAATATTTCCAACGAATGGCGTAATAAGTAAGTGATGTGCTACTTTGACTAGGTGTATTATATGCGATGTATAAAAATAAGTGAGAGTATAATATGTTCATGTATAAGTGAAAGAATGCCTGTTTCCGGGTTCCACAAAAGCCGTATAATCTGGAATGATTACTTCGAAAAGCACGAATGCTTTTGAGCAGCCACGAATAAAAAATTTGGTTGCGATTACCAACGTTACCTCAGATGTGTTTTCATCACAATATTTCGTTAAGTGCAACCGCCAATACATCAGAGCGGCATTGTCGCCGGGTGACGCAGGGTGAGGTCGAACAGAACCGGATGGAGCAGGCAGATCGGGCGAACGCGGGGTCGGAAGAAGCGAACAGATGAGCGGAAGGAGCGGGTGGAGCAGAAAGAGCGGGCGTGACAGCATAGACTAAGGAAGAAGATTTTCTCTACGGTAACTGTAGAGAGAGAAGCGGGCGAACTAACTTAGCTACACGAGTGAAAGGAAAGAATGGAGAGGACGTAGCGGAAGCAGGAGGCGGAGCGAAAAAGCGGACCGATCGGAAGGAATGGGCGTAGCGGAAGGATACGAAGTAGGTAGAGTAAGCAATTATAACCGAGCGGAATGTCCTCGGTGGAAGGCAGGTTTGGTACTGTGGGCAGGACGACCTCGCGGCAGGTCGAATAGGGCGTCCGCGTGCGGGATGAGCAATGCTCCCTAATAGAACACGGAGTTAAATGAAAAGCCGGGAAGGCCTATCGAGTGTGTTTCAGGATAAATGTTACAAACTTTTAGAACATGTAGAGGTATCGGAAATGATCACTTTTTGCCAATGAATATTAGTGAAAAATTGCAGAGAGACACAACGGAGAAACGGAGACACATGCATTAATACATATGACATTTGCCCCTGGTTTTTAGGCTGGTCACGTTCTGACACAGTCAACCAGATTTTATGCACCTGCCGAAAACCTGTGTGTATGGGATTGCTTTCACATCAGGGATAATGTCTTCAATATTCAGTCGATATCTGGAGGAGAATTCTAGCGGCCAGCTGCTCTGATCGGTAGTTTTCCAAGGTTTCTCCGATCAACACCAGAAGAATGCCAGAGCAATATCCTAACAAATGGGCCACGGACCGCGCGCGATCTTTCCTTCCTCCTCCTTGTCGTATTCTCACCCCTTACACACACACAGACACACACACAGACACAGACACAGACACAGACACACACACACACAAACACACACACACTTTCAAGCACTACTCTACCAGGATATCGGTCGGGAGCTTACATGTTAGAGCTTGTTCCGGCTGGGGCGGTGCCCGGTGGTGGGACGTACCTAGTTGGGGAAAACTCCGCTATCCGACGGGAATGTCGGAACCGGATCTCACCCATCCATCAGGGGAAAATCACCGCCATCTCCCGAGGGAAAAATGCACTACACTTATGAGACTAATGACCTTAGCCGTTGACACGCCAAGGTCAATTGGTGACATCACCAATCAATCAATCATCAAAGAAAATTTAACTAGCAAGAGAAAGTTTGAGTTATTCTATAGCACCACCAGTTAATTTTAGGATAATTTTTTTAAATTAATGTATTTTGGGTCACAATGACATGTATTTTCTTGTAAATACGTGTACATATTTATACAGGAACAAGATACATTCTGGAAGAATTAGAACAATTTTTATTTTTCTTATTTTCGTATAATTACATATTTTTATTTATACCTATTACCACATATTTAGATACATTTTAATATATTTATACATAGAAAGGATTATTTATTTTCCGAGTTTGTGAATATAATGCTATGCAATCATCTTTCTTACACTTCGAAGTAATTCAGCGCTTCTATTACCATGACCTTCCCGGATCTTTGCTATAACGAATAGTATACTTACCACTCATCCCCACCCAGGGGCGGCTCCAGCCGATCAGTTGGGGGGGGGGGGAGATCGTAGATTTTGTGTTAAATAATAAACATATTTGTTATTATTTTGTAAATTATTTATGTATTGTAGATATGATACAATATTATTGTTTAAATAATCACATAATTCGAACATAAATATTTAAATCAATTTTGCCAAATAAAGGAGGGTAAACGAAACCTTTATGCCTTTTTGGGGGGGGGGGCATGGCCCCCTTGCCCCTTCTCTTGGATCCGGCAGTGTCCCCACCCCGCTTCTTGGAAAGCGCATACTCGCAATCGCAATCAAGGATGTATGCGAAGCAGAGGTAATCTCAACCTAGTGCTAGCTCGTTTCACAGAGTCCATGAATAACTCGATCGAAATCTAACAATTTTTTTTTAAATTGATCATTGTCTTATTGCATTGTTGGATCTGGAGAGGGTCATGCTCCCTCCCCCTCCGAAATCCACCATGGCTACATGATACAACTGTTCACGTGCGCACCGGCTCTCGGATACGTACGAGCTACTACGTACGTATTTCATGTTTCAATAAAACTCTGTATTGTCTGGTGAGAAGATTATACAGTACAGCTATTTCTGTAATGTTAAACTTTTTCCAGCCGCTCCGAATCCATTTGAGGTTCTGACTGGCGACATTTTGTGTTAAAAAATCAGGATATGCCTGAATGCAGAAATTTTAAGCCTTGTAATGTATTTTTATTTTACATATTTGCTATTTTTCTTACATATTTTCAAAAATAAATACATAAATACGTACGTATTTTGGTTTTCTAAACTTCATTCAATTCCGTTCCCTGTTAATTTCCATGTTACCCAACTATTACCACGTTGGTAGTTTTGACACTAGAGTGCAGGTTGGCTTCGGAGATGCACCAGACGAAGCGAGTGGCGCGCCAAGCGGCGACGGTGAAGGGCTCTCTTCATACTGTTTTTAGCGGACAGATGGCGTTCCTTACGCTCCACTCAACCAATATCGCATTCTTGGAAAATTGGATACATTTTTACTTTTTCCAATATTAGAATTAAATTTATGTCCTATTTCTCATAAATTCTTGGAGATCCTTTAAATCGGGTAACCTATTGTGTGCTTATTAGAGGAATGCTTCCATTTCGAAATAAACAAACGTTCGACAACTTAAGTAATTATATAAAGACCTACTACCAGTACCAATTTTGCATTCCTTAAATAACACATTTGTATATATACTAATTGTATCAATTGATTTATTACAAATACTTTTTTAATTTTTGCTATCATACTTTATTTTGCAAGACACTATTTCATTCTGTTAATATTGGGCACAAAAATGGTAAATCGAAGGAAGAAAGAGCATTGGCATCCAAAGGATTGGAATGGGACAGAAATATCTGAAAGAAAACAATGTTTTTGACAATGGATTTGGCAACAATGAAGAAAACACGTGGTCTTTCATGAGAGCGTTGACTCTGAGGGGGACATTTCATTTCAGTAGAACACTTTTTAGAGAAGCAACTAAAAAATAGCCATTCGGATATAATTGGGAGGAATAATCATTTCAATACAAAATATATTTTTATTTCTTCACTACTTTTATGATGAAGTTTGTTTGGATTTATTTTGAAGAAGTTTGGATTCATTGTTCTATAAGATATGAGTTAATCGAAAGAAGTACTGACGACATGTTGACTGCCACACGTGTCCTACGCTTGATATATGAACGGGAAAGTGTATTTGCGACTCCTCTTCGTATTTTAAACATTAGCAGTTCCCAGCAGCACAATGAAATCTACCGTGCAGTCAGAGCGTATGAGGTACGGCAGGTAAATAATGGGCTCCCAATTACCTCTTGCTCCTGTGCCTCACGCACCAACAGAGAAACGATCCGAAACGGCCAGATTTGCCTATTAACGGCAGTAGCGACTCACAACAAATATTCTAGGTAGGGAAAACTAAAACAAACAAACAGAAGGATAGTGGATCCAGGGGGCAAGGGAGCCTAGGAATAACCTCCCCCGTTCTATTTTTTGTTCTTGTAATTTTACTCAATTTATTCAGAAAACATTTTCACATAGTGTTCGTTTCACATCCCACAGTAGTAATCCTATTAAGCGCGAGCTTACGTCATCCTTAACAAATTTATTTTTTAAAAAGTGCCTATCAATTTTCATTAACAAATGTATTGGGGTGAGTCCAAACTATAATTGCTCCTCTGAAATACCTTTTGGATTCGTCCTGTTACTGAATGCTCTTATTACATTTTTCTCGCTAGCATTGAGAATAACCGTACTCAATGTAGGCATTGGTTCAAAATTGTTCAAAATTTTTCATTTATCTACATTGTTAGGAGGAGAAAATGGAGTTTGTAGTAGTTCATACACTTCTTCGGTCATAATTTATATTATCGTAAAAAAGGATTCAAATATAAAATCATAAAAAACGCACATATTAATTTAAAAATAAAACAAATTAAAAATACTTTGCAAATATTAATAACTTTCCCATTTCTTAACTAAACTATTAAACACACGTCACAGTCATTAGCGACTCTGGGATGTAAGATTTGGGAAGGACATCAAAGAAAATGTCTCTCTCCCAGAATTTTAGTTCAAATCGCTACATCGCGTTCTTTAATCGATATATTGTAGATTTCAAGGTGCATGCATTGGATTAAAACAGGTCAAGTGATGTCGCAGTCATTCATGAATTCATCAGTATTATCTGACTATAAACATTGAAAACAATGGCAAACGACGGAGACCATGGAGATCGTGATGAGAAGCAATACACCCACCAAGTCTGGAGCATTTTGGAAATACTTCTTTCCCACGAAGTTTTGACTAATAAAGAACGACAAAAAAATATTTGTTGGCCATGTTTCTCATCTTGTCTAATATGCAACGAATAAAATGTATTCGTTTTTAATTAGTTTTATCATTGATATTAATCTAATACCACTCTACGCGTGTGTGTGTGTGTGTGTGTGTTGTTATTTCTTTCTAGCTTTGTTAGGTAAAACGTTACTGTTTCATCGTTTAGAAATGTTATTATTAGAATCTTTCTCAACCCTTAGTAATTGTTTCGCTCTTTCTCTTAGCCGATATTTACAAAAAATCGGTTCATGTAAACTCCGGTGGTCTCTTTTAGCCCCTAAGTACGTTGCAATTTTATTGAAGTACATGCCGGTGTAGATAACAATTCGGAGCGAATTCTTCCAAATTACGAATTTGAACTAGTTCGAATTCGAAAATAAAATAAAACTAGGGCTGCTAATACAGCACGAACTTTCATGTCCGTATTTTCACGCAAAATTACACGAAAAGAACTCAAAATTTCAAAAAATTGTACACGACGTTATTTCAAATTCTATCTTTAAGGAACAGATTTTAATACGGGGAAAATGTCTACCTTTAATATTTTAGTTGTGGGAAGACTCCGAAATAATTTTGAACTTTTGCAATTTTCGAAAACTTAGGGTTTCAACGAACATGAGACCTGCTTCACTCTTTTACACTTCCTTCACACTAACCAAAAACAAAATTTAATAAAAAACGATGGAACTTTTTTTTTTTAATTTTGAAAATGTTCTGTTTAGCCGCTAGCGTAGTTCACAGACGGACACACAGACGGACGGACAGACAAACAGACGGACATTTTGTCGTCATTCGATTTTTAGGTTTCAAGGACTCACAAAACATGGATTCTGGCTACACCACGTGATAGAGGATATTTTCATAAATTTAGCATTCGAATTCCTCTTTTTCCTAACCAGGGCCGTGTAATAAGCCCTGTAATATTTCTGCCGAAAATTCGTCGTTTTTTCGCGCAGCATTACATAATTTTCTTTCTACTCCGTACGAGAAAGTAAAAAAGACATTGCCTTCTGTGTCCTCGCAGAAAGGATTGCAAGAACAGAAAATGTTCAAAATATGTATGTCCTTATCATAGCTCAAAAAATGAAATCCTTTTAATATTAATTTGCATAACATAATTGATTGTAATGTATTGTTAAATACCGATACATATACTTTCTGTTTTGAATATAAGAACTTTTCCTTCAATTATTTTGCATTTTATTCTGGAGGTCCGTCGTTGACCCCTCTCGTTCTATGGCTATCGAAATTACGTTGGTGTAAGACTGTTAAGATTATCATTATAATGTTATACAGGAAGGGTCTTAAGTAAAAGAAAAACTACTGGATGTACTCTGAAATATTTGGGAGTGACGTGTGCCTCGAGTTTTCCCCCCTCCATAGACGCCCGTGGCCGCACAGCTAATTTGACTGGAAATAAATGTCTTTCGCGCGGGCAGGCAGTGTCATATTTAGCCTCCCTACGCTGAAAACTTATGCGTGGAACGCGCATCGTCACTGTTAAATGAGTGCCAATTATTTACGCTCTTTACAGGATTTTTTCTTACATGAATCGAAGCAGCCTCCAAACTTGTCTACCCAGCGGACGCGAGATGATGCAGAACAAGGAAACGAGATCGCGTGGACTTATGAAATGCTTGAACGGAGGATTAGCACGTATCACGTCATGAAATGTTCGGTTTATATTTTCAAATAAAAATATTTACACAAACTGTAAGACTAATTTAAAATGTATTATATGTGAAATGTATTAAACACGCATTCATCACAGTCAACAGTGCCTTCATTACCTACACCCAAGGAGGCAATCGCAGATTAACAAAAAGGATTATGACTATAGTTGCACGCAAACATGTTCTCTAATTCGATCAACATTTATATGAAAACGTTGTTTCTTATCCACTGGGGATAACATTCGTTTTTGACTCTCTCGTGCATAACCACCAACATACAATTATGCTCATCGTCCTCGGACATCGAACCGACGAAATAAAAAACGTTCAAAAATTAGCACAAACAATGCTCTGTGGGAGAGACGTAAAATTCCAAATATTCTCAACATACTCTCTGATAACTCTGTTTGCAATTCAAGAATTTTATAGTTGTCCCTTTTCGTTTATAGGAAACAAGTTTAGGATATTTCATTTATCATACTTATCAAACGACGAATATTTGCATTACTAAAAGCAACAAATAAACGTCTCCTAGCACTAATATCCCACGACCGAATTAGATGAATTTAAACGGCGTGTACGTAGAACTTGAAGTAGTAATATTAGCCCGTTTGTAATGTACGCACCCCTTTCCATACCTTCCAACGTTAAATGTAAAGTAACGTTACGTCAACGTTAAACGTAATTTTAGACATGTTTCAGCGTACGTGTGTGAGATGTTTTTCCTGTGAGCGACGTGGGAAAATAATAATCCAAAAGTTTCCCACAACGGTTAAATAGTTTTGTAGTTGCTACTCGAAAGGACAAAAAGGAGGCCACTGCGTTCGTGCGAACTGCATACTGCTGCTTCGGCACCTGATAGACGCAGCGGTGTATGTGTGTGTGTGTGTGTGTGTGTGTGTGTGTGTGTGTGTGTCTGTGTCTGTATGTCTGTGTGTGGTGATTGCGCCCACATGGTCGGCACACCTGCGCACGAGGAGCGGCCAATGAGCTTCCAGGAGACAAAGCTTATGATTAAACCATCAACCCACTGGTTGGGTTTGGTTTGCATTCTTCGCCCACCGTCATGTAGCTTCAAAGTATTAAAATCTGTTTTCTAACAGCCAAGGAGCCTGATTGTTGAAGCAGCTCTTCGCGTGAAACACTGGAAGAAAGGCGCAAATCGCAGTCTGTTGGGGTAGGACCTTCGCCCCTTAGAGGTCGCACGGAGGAGCTCCGCGGGCAATCGCTACTCCCACTACCCATCCTGGCGCCTGAAACGGCTCACGAACCATCGTCAATGTTGGAAACACACGTTTGGTCGCAGTGATTCTTCAGGAGAGTAATTCTCTTTCATTCCAGATGCAACAAATGTCAAACAGAGGGTTGCAGGTAATATTTTACGGAAATGCTTAATTTTCGGTTATTGTGTATTATCGTTTGTAGTAATATACCCACAAATATTTACAAATAATATGATATAATGGCACAAATGAATAAAATACAATTTGTAATTTTAGATTAAAATAATGCACTCCATTCGTACTGACATATCAAAGTCCAAGACACAGGACACGTCCCCTCCTCCGTGAGCGCACAGTCATTCTACCAATTACTCTTTAAAGGACTGTTCTCTTCCATGTAGGTGAAGGGTTAGCTATAAAAAAAAAGTCTTCAGCGATCCAAGGTACTTCCTCGCGCTGCGACTTTCCGCAGTGCGAAGCGAGGGCGGAAGAGGGGAAGGAGAGGGGAGGGAGAGTGGAGGGGGTGGCGTGGGGCGTTGGCGAGGGCGGGGCGGGGGCGGCGGCGCGCGCAGTCCGGTGGCGCGAGGTGCGAGTGACTGACCAGCGGCTCTGTGGCGCGGCGCCTCCGTTGCCCGCTCTCCCTCCAGGTATGCTACGCCCTCCCGGCACTTGGGACTTGAGGCAGGCGCTGCTGCTACCCCTGCGTCATGCAGCGTCTTGTGTTGTACTCGTTTTAATTCGTTTTAAATCTGTTTGTTCGATTTATTTCGTGCCTAGTACACGACCGATAATCCATTTTTCAGAATATTTCAATCCTGTTCTAATCGAATTTATTGTACGAGGCGACAATTCTTTATCTTCATTTTGCACAAAATCTTTGACAGATTCTTTCAGTAATTTTATTCATTGCCAAAGAATTTGGAGACAGAAATGGAAATGTATGTCCGTCACTACCGTTCGGCATATTCAACAATTCTCAGGCAATCATTTACAAATTAATCAACATATACTATGTGATTAGTACATTGCATTTATAACTTTGATTATTATGCAATATTGATAGGTTTTGTTAGTGAAATATAAAGGGAATATTCATTGGCTGTTCAATTCATGTGCATATAATCACATGACAACGAGAATGATTCATTGGTCATACCTTTTACCCACTTGTGTAATTCATGATATACGTGAGGAATCTTACTCGAAAATGATTCTCTTGCATTTATAATTGTGTATGCCCTCGTTTTCGCACGAATAAGAAATCAATCAATTTACAACGCAAACTGCACTGCAATCAACTATTCACTACCGTAGTTCTTAGAATCCATGTGCTTGATGTACGCATTGATCACTGTGCACAAAGGAACTTGGTACATTTGCTGTCCTAAGAATTACGCATAAATATATTCTTCTTCACTTCCGAAAATTGTATATTGTATTTAGTAGACCTGCCTTTATAAATGAGCTTATGATTGTATGTACATTCTGATACACAAGACAAATTGATTATTAATTATATATGCATAATGTTTTACGGAGAGAATTCTGGGAGGTGCAGGCCACATACCCTATAGTGGAGTGAGAAAGAATAAGACAATAGCCGCAGTGATTTGCTCTTACTATAATTAATCATTCATTCAAGAATTTGCAGTACAATCTCCGCGAATTCCTAAATGATATATTCATTTTTTTATGTTTAGCATTTACAAATCCGTTTAAGTATACACAATTAGAATTAAATTATTAGTAAAATATACTAAGAAGAAGAAAACGGCAATTAGGGAAAATGAACTACGCGATCAATAAAAGATGAAGAACACGTTTTCTTGGGAACTTTTCATTGCCTGCCTTCAGTACTGAATAACATAAGTTTCATTTTGGCTAATAGCCAACATACACTTTTGCAATCGCACATTTACATGGACAATGGTCACAAAACAATATCACGTAGAATGTCACACATCATTTACTCATATTCTTGTCAAATGGTACAACGAACATAACTGAAAGAGGAATACTTTGCAAATTTAACTGTGAAACCACAAATTCACAATTCTTTCAGCTAAAATTCTTTTAGCGTATAAGCCAAACAATAATTCTATGATGTTTAAAAGAAACGCCAAAGGATGGGTGTTTAAAACTTTGAGACGAATCTGAAACCCAGTCAACCCAAGCAAATTAATTGTTTAGTATGAGAAAGTTTGACAATGAAGAGTTTTGTATTCTTCTAATTATTCTCACGTTCATCACATTCTTTCGTTCCTTAGCCCACTCATCAACTTTGGGAAATATCGAAGACACTGAAAAATAATGGAACATTTTCGCGCATGTGCTCCTATATAGCATTTTCTCGAATCATCTCTGAAAGCTATGTAAAATTGTAATATAATCCTGAAAGGCAATTTCATCTTCGTCAACTTGTTCGAAGCACAGAATACAAATCCAAATCCTAGTATGTTCTAAGACGCATTTCACTACAAAAATTCTACTTCTTGATATAATTCATAATAATGCTGTACTTTTGAAAATGGTTCCAAATAAAATCGTTCCCACTGCACGAAAGGTAAAACTTTAAATATCCCCGCCACCACACCCATTAACAAAAATATTTCTGAAAATCACAAATTCTACAGAATGCATTGCCGAAGATGGTATTGACAATATATTTCAATTTATACATCGTCTTATTTTTTGTTACTGTAGAAGTGAAAATGTGTTTGAACCAATTACATAAATATTACGTTTTCTGTATTTTATATATCTATTAGTTTACTTAAAACGAGAATTTCGAATCATAATTGCCGGCGGCGCTAGCCGAATGCGCTTACTACGCTCCGTGAAGTCACGAAGGTTAAGCGCATTCGAGACTCGCGGGTTCGTGGTTGGGTGACCGGCAACAATTTTGGTGAAAATTGTTTGAGACATTTTGAAATGTATTTCGTTTAGTTGTTACTTGAATTTTACTAATATTTCGCGAAACGAACATAGTGAGTCAATTAAAGCTTCCGTGTTCAAGAATTTCATAATATATTTTTATAAATAATAAATACTTTATATTTAGGATGCAACTGGTTGTATAAATGTTCATCACTTTTCATGCAGGTTAATCTTTATTAGCCAGGAGGGACGTACACATTCACCGTGCCAGAGATACGCCCTTGATGTGTAGCCTCTTGTTCTTTAGTACACAAATTTGCCTCTCTTTGGAGAATTGCCTAATGCATTAATCTGCCTTTAAAATGATTCCTGTACACGACTGCCTATTATGAGACAAACGAAAAAAATAAAAGGTAGGGATTTAGTTTAATTTTGACAAAATAAAGCGCATTGCAATAATTTTAACCAACTTCAAAAGAAGGAGGAGATTCGCAATTCGACCATTAGATATCTTGTGGATATTCATAAGATTTACTGCCACTTTGTACTCTACTGAAACGAACAGCTCCACGTTCGATATTACACTGAAGTGTAATTGACATATTACACAAGTATAATTAACAAGTATTTACGTAGGGACATTTTGTCCACCTATTGCAAATTGAAGTGCCTCTTGCTTTCGAGCTTCGGAGAAACTAAATAGGTTTCTTGTCAATTCGCTTCGCAGGCGACTGCAACATCTACGGATGTGTTTAACACAATATATATATATATATATATATATATATATATATATATATATATATATATATATATATATATATATATATATATGTTGCACGACAAGATGTTGCAGTCACCTGCAAAGAGTATTACCAACAACTGCAAATGTTTATGGAAATATTCAACTCGCTATTTTAATTTAAACTTTTCAGATAAACTCACCGCTACAATGGTGTTTCTCGGAGCACATCGCTCCATCTGCCGTACCTATCTCTGTTTCTTCGTATCGCCGCAATCGTGTTTTACATAGTTTCCGAATCATTGGATTGTGCGAAGGAATTGTGGCATTTCTCATTAATTTGCAAACTTCAATGCTGTTTCCGAGCACGTCAATTGCTACGGTCATTAGTCCCGTTAGTGTAGTGCATGTTTTTATACGGGGACGCAGCGGTGTTCCTCCTCCCACTGGATGGTGTGATCCGGGGCCAACCTTCACGTAGGAATGGGTTTCTCTCTCCAGATATTACCCCAGCGGGGTAGCCCAGCCGGGACAAGCTCTGATCTCCCGACATGAGTGGTAGTGTAAAAGTGTGTTTTTTTAAGAGAGGGGATAGAACAAGGAAAAGAAAGGTAAGATCGCGCGCCGATTGTGCCGCGTTTGTTAGGGTTCTGCTCCGGGATTCGCCTGGTATTAATCATATAACCATGGAAAACTACCGATCAGAGCAGCTGATCATCAGAATTCTACTCCAATTAGCGGTTGAAATCGACCTAGCTATGTAGTTAGTATTGAAAATCTGTCACCGTCGGGATCTAACACTAGGATGCAGAGTCAGCGGCAATGCTGGCTTCGAACCTAATTCACGGGTCATATCTAAGAATTCAAGGCACACGCTTCGTTTCTGATAAAATCGAAAGATGGAGGGGGCCCGTTTGGATGGAGGGAGCCGATTTCGGTTTTTTCTTTCAGTTCCGTGTAGTGTCCAGTGCAATAACTGTTGTTCAGTTGTGGTTAGCTCGATAATATATGCAATACTACTTAAACTGAGGTGACGAAAGTCGTGGGATTCCTCCTAATATCGCGTCGGACTTCCTTTTGCCCGGCGAATTGTCATGTCGTCAGATCCATTGAACGACAAGGACGAACAGTGTAGATAGTGTAGCCATATGCGTCTAGTTGCACGTGCGTCTTTCAATTTCACGCAAGCAATTTCATGCGGACAAAGCTTTAAAGAGAAGTTTCACTGTGCGTAACCCATGCTCTCTTCCTTGCATTGCAGCCAGTGTCTCGAGCGGCGAGGGGATGATGGTCGCGCGGCCGGGCAGCCTGCCTGGGCGCCAGCGCGACGCGTCGCCCGTGGGCGGAGGCGGCGTGGGCGGGCGGCGCCGCACGCCCCCGCGCTCGCCCCCGCGCGGCCCGCGCAGCCCCGGCGACCCCCGCGCGCAGAACGCGCCCCCCACCCGCGGCGCGGCGCTGCGATCGCGCGGCTCCGAGTGAGTACCCAGGCGCCTGCCTAGTCAGCTTGCGCTGGAAATGGTTTTCGTTACTCGGGAGCGAATGTTATTTTATTAAACCTTGGTTTGCGGTGTGCTGTCGTTGTTATTTAAAATGAAATAATTGTGTTGCCGTTACCAACAATATTTGAATTGCAGCTTTCGATGGTTTAGACATCATCTTTTTCCTCGTACAAGAAATATAAACAAATTAAAACACGAGTCAAAAAATCATTCAAATTCATAGATTTCCAATAATCATTTTTAATATTTAAAAAATATTATTAATATTTTTTTAATATTTCTCTATAATATCGTCTCCTATATTAATTCAGTAGTGTACATACCTTTGCGACTCTCACACGCAACCAATCTTTATAAATGAGGTCTCTAAAGAAAGAGAAATTCACGGAGACGTGACGAATTGCACTTTCATTTTAAAAATATGAAGGATTTGTTGAAAAAAACGCATCTAAATATGCATGTTAAATGCAACCCGCGACACTGTCAGATATATTATTAAATAACTCCTAAACGAAACGTTCTAGGGCATTAAAAATTAAAGTTTTTAGGCCAAAGGCACAAAATATTTGCCAGCTCGGCGCTTATCGATACTATCAGTACCACATATACATGGACGAGTGCAAAATATATTCCTCCATGAGCCCTTGGTGCTGGTGGCCAACTTTGTGACGTCACGCTTAGAAGGCTTAGATACCTCCATCTTATATTTACGCATTCTGTGTACACCGTGATTTGCCCAGATTGTCGAGGTTTATTTGAATAATTATTAATTCAAGATTCGCTCTCGCAGCAACCACTATAAGTACGAATACTATCGAAACCGATGAAGATAGTTTCTAATGCGTGTAGTGCAACCATTCATTTAACGTTTTGCCATGGTCTACAAATGCTGTGTACCTAATTGTGGAGGGAACTACGACGGAAACGGATCACATGTTCTTGAGTTTCAGTTTCACGATACCCTTAGGAAAAATAAGGGTGGGGTTTAACATGCGAGAGTTCGCACACGGGTACGTTAGTTATTTTATATTTCTTGTACTAGGAAGCTGGTGATGGCTAAGCCGTCGAAAGCTGATATTGAAATAAATAATACTGTTGGCAATGACAACTTCAATAATTATTTCATTTATTAAATCCTGCCAAAAACTCTTCCTTGCTACTTGTATTCTTAATTTACCTTAATGTAGAGAAAGAGGTATAAACGTGGAATATGGACATAAATGTAGAATACCACATGATCTGGCTTCCCAGGTGCTGCTCTGTAGCGGAAATCATTCCAAACAGTGCACCGTCAGGCATTTCGTCAATCCAACTTTGTTGTTGCAGAAGGCCGTGACAAGCTGTAAAACGTTCACGTTTCCTGAGGCATATAAAACTTTTGTGGTTCAGCCCAAACTATTGCGTAACATACAAAGTACTATCTTAATAAAAGTGGAATACATTTTTTGTTCGTAACTTAGTCATTGGGGTTAACAACCACGTGTTGATTGTCTGGTTTCCATGTGCGCTCTGCCCGTTTTGAAGTTCCGAGTGCCAAGATCGAGGCGTCACAAATACGGAAAACATCGGTATTCCATGAAAAACTGGACGTTGCAACAAAATTCAGAGCGCCTGTTCTTCTCTGAAAAGTTTTAAGGAAACACTAAGTGGAACCATGGATTATGTCTGAAATGTGCGAGATGTGGTGACATGCAGATTGCGCCGGTTATGACAAAGGGCGTTACATTTGTGATTATTGCAAATGAAAATCTGTTGTACAGTATTGTCTCATTTGCTCAATTATCCTCAATTTCAAGCAAATAGAACATGTCAGTGCCGGCCTGGTGGCCAAGTTCGGTAAGGCAGTAGTGTCGTAGTGATCTAGGATCGCGGGTTCGAGTCCCGCCTCGGGCATGGTTGTATTTGTGTTCGTCCTTTCACCCCTTATCATCACCATTTCGTTTCATCTTCATAGTTACCATAACGTTAACTTCAATAGTGGTCGCTAATGACCTAGATGTTGATGCGACCTTAAATAACCAAAAAACATGTCAGTATCTAATTTGGACTAATTACTTAGCATTTATTGCATATTATCGGAGGTATTCCAAACCCCATTTTCTAATCGAGATAGAATGCACTGTCGTCATAAAGAACGGTCTTAAGCACTTCGAGTTGTATTATGCAGTTGGCGACTCATCAGTGCTAATAGTATTAGGATAACTTCTCATTGTCCAACGTTTCACAATCATTTCTTTCATTACTTAGTTGCAAGCAACAGAAAACAAAATGGTATTCCGTATTTGCCACTTCTTCCTCTAGAATAAGAGCTAGGATAAGGATTGCAGAGCTCAAGAAAATCTGCGCAGATTACACTTCTCCCTCATAATATGTCATGCAGTTTTTCCCTTTTTTACGTTAAATAAATACATGCTTAATACAGTTTAACCTCGCTTTTCGTACGATTCTATTTTCGAAAACTTTTTTCTTCGAAATTTGGCCCAGTTGTTGAACATTCACTGTGTTTTCGCTCAGTTGAAAATGTCCGTACCAAACTCGTCTGTTTGTTCGCGTGTTTCATTCACGCATTTCCCGGAATCGAGATCCACACCAAGCGTCTCATGCGTTCTGGCGGCAGACTGCCTTTGTTCCTCTTCAACTGAAAATCACACTACGCGTTTTTCCGAAACAATTCTTAATTATCCATTGCTATTGACATGGACATGTCTTAGGACTGGGGGAAAATGAATTTGCGTCACGCATGTACGTCACACGAGACGAAATAGTGTAGTGTGGTAGTAAACTCGCCATAGGAGTTACTACAAAAAATAATTTCACATTGACCCCGACGATTTCAAATGAGACCAAATTCAAAAATCGCGGAAACCCGTCAGGGGAAAACAAGAAAATATGCTTCTCCTTTTGCTCTAGTTGACCTTTAACTACTCCCATGAAACACTCACAACAACAAAATTCGATATCCGAGTACTTAGCGCGTCGACTTTCAAGCCTGGAAAACAAGAGAAAAAAGTCAATCCGTTATTTCCCAACGCTCAACCCGCTTCTCAGCCTTGCACCTACCACTCACCACACTCTCACTATTCTTTCGCCTGCGGCTCACCATCCGCTCATTGCTACTCACCGTATGATAACTCGCTAACCTCGTGAAAGATATATTAATGTTCCACTGTTCTTCCCACAAGAGATAAATTTATTAGTTTTATTTGAATTTGTTTATTGATTGATTAGAGATTCCGGGAGCGTCAACAGCTAAGGTCATTAGTCCTGTAAGCGTAGTGCTCATTTTCATTGCGGGAGGTGGCAGTGATTTTCCCCCGCTGAATGGCGAGATCCGACCTCAACCAACCTGACTCTTACGGGGTTTCCTCAGCCAGTATCTCCCATCAGCGGGGAATCGCCCCAGTCGGGATAAGCTCTAACCTCCCTACTGGTCTCTGAGCATCTGTGGTAATGCATGTAAATGTAAGTGTGTGTAAGGGGAAATAATAGATTAGGAAACGGAAAGAAAGGTGGCCCGTTTATTAGGGTAGTATTGCTCCCGCATTCGTCTGGTGTTATTCGGAGAAACCACGGAAAACTTCCGATCAGAGCAACCGGGCGCTAAAATTGTCCTCTAGACTGCGGCTGAATTCGACCCAGCTGTCTTCATATGCTGACACTCCTGCTTCCGTCAGGACTTGAACCCTAGAACCTCCAGGTCAAAGGCTTTGCAGTGATATCAATTGAGCACTGCAGTGTCAGTAAGTCGGTATGTAAATAATCGGCGTATCAGTATTTAGTATACAATCGGCGAATCAGAGGATAGGCGGTAACAAGCTCTGAATAATGGGGGTAGACAGAGGATATGATGATGTCCGAAATATACATGTAAAATGAACCAGTTAGCCGGCGGATGTATTTGTGTTCTTATTAAAATCAGTGAAACCTATACCAACGGTACCAGATGAAATTCGCACGCTGATACCGATTCCATTTAATGCAGGTTATATGCCACGGAGTTGGAGGGAGGTCCTCACCTGAAATGGTCTTGGAACGTCCACCAGCTTCTGACCGACCGACACATCTGCGTAGTCCGAAAGGAACATAGGGTAGGCCGGCGTGTCAGCCGAATGCAAGGGGAAGCTAGGCCAGCCCCTCAGCTACCCGTTGTTAGTTCTATCACTTTCATACGCACCATCAGAGGTCAATCTGTCGGCGGTCTAAACCAAGGCTGCTCCAACTCAAGAATTCGGGCCGGACTGCCCAGTTGCAGTTACCTGCGTTCCGTTCCACTCACCCATCCTAGTGGCGATCGCGTTTAGTTACCCCTCTCCATCCCTTCCCTCCCGTCGAACGGACTACACAAGTAGCGCGACACACCAGTTGCTCGCAGATAAGCGCTAGCTTAGAGCACGCCTGGCAGTCCGTCCTCTTGAGTGGCACGGGTTTAGACAACATCCTGCCGCGCGGTTTATGGAAAGATCTGCTTCAAAGAGGAAAACTGAAGACGTCCCCCGGAGAATACGATAGTCTCCTGACAGGGCTCATGTCATCTCCGATCGTAGCTGCCCGAGAGATGTGAAAAAAGGACTCCGAACGCTGCCGGACAAAGCTGACGACGTACAGTCTAAGTGCATCGGCACTGCGTAGACATGGGCGCATGTAATCCTCATCGCACAACGGAAGGATGGTCCTGACGCCTGGGTGACGTAGGCTTCGCCTACCGATCCGTGAATTTACGACATACCGGAGTCGATAGCGCCCATGAACACATCGGTAGATGATGTTCGTTCGCGAACCCATTTAAAAACTTAGGGGGAGAAAGCTGCCTACTACTTTTGGTATAAACACAACCACATATGTCCCGGTAATGCTGCGTACCCGCGTGGTTAGGGTCTCATAGTGTCAATAGCCCTGATGGACATCCGAGACCAATCAAGGCTCATATCAAAACGCAAGAGAAGGACCAGAGTTTGATGAACCCGATCGTCCCTAAGAGAAGAATTGGAAAGTCGATCCGTCCCTGAGAGCAAGCCGTCCCTGGCAAGCTTAAATCGTTGGAGGAATAATCAGGAGAAAACCCGGTTTACCGGAGAGAGGTTGCCAAACGAACGAGAGATCCAAGGGGTACACGCGGAACGGGAAGCACCTGCCAGTCCCCGCCTTTCCAGTTGGTCCAAGACGCAAGCACTGGTGCTTTGGGGAGGATCACATAAATCAAAGCAGTCGCACAAACGTAGCCTTTAGTAGGAGGACGCAGTAAAGAGGAGGCGCTTTATTTCCCTTAAATCATTGCCTTGTCAATTAGTCTTAAATCATTAATATCCTCTAAACATTGAAGGCGAGTGTCAACAATTATGATTTAGAAACATGTATGCAGATGATGCTCTTGCTCGAAGGCTGCTCACTCGGTGTCAACTTCGGGAATGGAGAGGCAATGTTATTATAAACAAGTTGATAACCTTTGAGAGATAATTATTTAAAGGATAATATACAAAAAGTGTTAAGTTATTAGGATTTTATATCAACAATTATCGCAATATATATACCATAATACAATAAACATTTGGAGATATGATTAATTTAAAGATTAAAAAAGCGTTCTTATCAACTTAACACTGTCATTGAGTGACATCTACACTTTCTTAGCAATACCAATTTTTTCCAACATTTGATAAATGACGACATACTAATGAATTAATTACCGTTGCAAATGTTGCGCACGTTAATAGGATTTGACCAAAATGTCTCCGACTGATCAGAATCGCTATTCGTGTCATAAAACGATCAATTTGAAAGGTCCAAAGAGCGACCAGCATACTCCACAGTTTTATGTATTACAATAAAGCAAGGTAACAGTTATAGAGGAGCAAGCCATTTTCCCTAGAGCGTTTGCACCGTGGCGAGGGCCTCTTCACCGCCCGCTGGGCCTGGAGGAGTTTCGCCACGCGATGCGCGGGGGACGGGGGGCAACAGGTCCCCCACTCCTCCCACCTGTTGGCAGATCTCAGCTGCAGTGCACCCCCTTCTCAGGAGACGGCTGGGCCCACACCCCCACGATTCGCACACACGCGAGCACAATGGGATTTCCATTTGAAATGCTTCTGGAACTCTACGGACACAAAACTCGTCTCTCGTTTATCTGGACCATACTATTTCAGGAATTAACGTAAATAAGTTGTTATCTCTTGTAATCATCGTGTACCTACATATATAAAATGTGTTGTTTTGTTTTCAAAACGTACTTCCGTCCGTCTGTCTGCCTGTCTGTAAGAAACACTAGTGTCTAAACTATTCCTAGAATTTTTCTGAAAATATATTCCTGGATCGATCTGGCTCGACTGGAAGCTCTGTGATTTTGAAGAAAAAAAAACAACATAAATTTTCAGATTACTTCACATGAAGTCCCTGGGATACATTCAAAATTTTCTTATAAATGGCTACAACTTTTTTCTTTAAATTTCTTGTAAGGATAGAGAGAAAGGAAGTTATAAAGATTGCTTAGCTTTGATTTTCATTGTTAACTCTGAACTTTCGACAACTGCAAAATTTTGAAACTTTTTGAACCTCCTCTTGTAGCTAATTTATTGAAGATATATATTTTTTCTTCCAATAGAATTTGTTCGTCACAATTAGTTGCCCATTTAATGCCATGCACATTTTTTAAAGTGTTAATACGATCAAGAGATTCGGCTTCGTGTCCCAGGGGCTTGGAGTCTGCGAACCTAAGTGCACACGAAGTCTGAGGGTTTGAATTCGGCGTAAGGCATAGATGTTTTAAGAAGTGTGCGTGATGTGAAAGGCATTCCGAAATTCTCGGGTGAAACATATGTATCCTAATTCTTCCATAACCACTGTGGCCTGGCAGGCAACTGCATGTGAGAGGTATGTAATTCATTGCACCTGTTAACCACTTTTCCTCCTGTGATGGTTAGGACACACTGCTTAGGTGGTTGCATCGCCCTCCCCTATGGCTGACAGTAGCTCTTCCTTCACAAGCGGCCACTTCGGTACTTCCAAGTGTATCCTTTCCAACACCTAATGTACCAAGAGATGGGGCTCAGGGTATCTACTGATGCCACTACAGTGACTCTCACCGGGAGGTCCTTCGAATCCCGACGGTGGCAGGATTTTCGACACTAGCCAGATAGCTACATCGAATTCAGCCGCTGTTTGGAGGAGAATTCTACCGGCTTGTTGCTCTGATCGGTAGTTTTCTGTAATATCTCCGATCAAAACTAGGCGAATGCGGGAACAGTACCCTAACAACCGGGTCACGGTCCGCGCGCGATCTTTCCTTCTTTCTTGTACTACTCTCTCCCTTCACATACACTTACACATCAATGCACTACCACACATGCCGGGAGAACGGTCGGGAGCTTAGAGCTTGTCCCGGCTGGAGCAGTGCCTCGCTGGTGGGAGGTATCTGGTTGAGAAAAAAACCGTTAGTTGACGAGAAGGTCGGCGCCGGATCTCAAAATTCAGCGGGGGAAGATAACTGCCACATATACAAGGGGAAATCATTCACTACACTTACGGGACTAATGACCTCAGCGGTTGACGCGCCCGGAATCACTAATCAATCTATCACCTGATGTAGCGTGAAGGCCTTTATATTCTTGTATTCTTTTCTATTACTTCCAAGATTGGTGATAGCGGAATAGGGGGACTTTGCGGCACCTACGTAGCGCTGACGACAACGGTCCCACCCCGCAGGGGAGTAAGGCAGAAAGGGAACGTAAGTGCAAGGTACACATACCTCACATGTCATCCCCCTACGCCACCCGGAGTGGCAAAGAAAAATAGGAACAGAGTGAAAAGGTGACGCACGGTGGGTGGAAGAATCCACCCCTCAAAACAAAGTTAAGCATCCATGCGTTAGCGGAATTCGAACCGCAGCCCACAACGCTACCATCTTGATGATATGCCGTCATTTCGATGAGATTTCGCTGTTTTCAATGGCGTAGTGTGACTTTCCTATAATTGGAAGCTGTTGTTTTAAGTTGTGTATCGTGTACGTGTAATGATCCGTGAGTCCGAACATAATTCAAAGTATGTTTTTTAGTTGATAAGTATCAGAAAATTCTTTCACCAAATTGAATACTTTGCGTGCTTTTAAGCAACGAAGAACGATACGAAATTGCTCTGAGGAGCCCTCCCTTGAAATCCCTTTTTTCTCCTGTAGAGACGTTTCCTTTAACTATTACAGCTCAATGTGTCTCTGAGTTTCTCTCTGCACTCACATCAGCATGATTCGTACATTTCATCGCACGTGCCCACTCAAATATTGTCGACCCTGTTGGATATAGGTTTGCAATTAGCCTGTAGACATGTAGATTCATTTTGTAAGCACTTTGCACTAGATTTTCATGATCAAACATCACTAATTCCTTTTTTCGACCCATGCTCTATAATATATTCACAAGGGATGTAAAATCATGATAAATGCTATATAATACTTGTATATTACATCGCCATAATAAAAATACAGAACATTTGAAAATCATAAACACTAGTACTACTTCGCACGCTTACTTGCAAATTGAAATTCCAATATCGTAGATGATCGGGAGTTTTTGAGATCCGCAGTCGACTTTGGTGTGAGCTGCTGAGATATGGTTGTTTTTTATGTGCTATGGTGAGCATTAAAATACTCTCCTTGCCGTTTTTGTTTTGTGAAAATAGTACACGATGCTGGAGAACTACTACCCGTAGGTATTGTAGCGTGCCGAGGCTATGGCCAAGAACCTTGGGTCATAAAAGAAAATTTGTTATTAAAAAGAGCCAGCTATTATACAAAATTTAGTCTTGGTAGTTATTGAAGAAGCCAGTTACCACCAGAGTGATTTGAGTCATAATTTAATTTCACTGTTATTACGCCTCTCAAATTGACACTAAATATTAAAATAACAGAAAACCAGGCGCCTGGGGTAGTTGATAGAGGGGGAACCCCTCATTTCAAACAAAAAAATTCTTTTCCCCTGATTCATAAACAGAATTCGTTTCTCCATTCATCAGAAATAATTTGTATAGTTAAATTGGGATTAAAGTATTTTTTATTTCTTTTGGATTAAACATTTGGGGCCCCAATTAAGTTGGAGCCTGGAGGAACTTACTCAGTTGCCCCCCCCCCTTGCTGGTCACTTTTGACTGAGACTGAGAGAGACACTTGAGACTGAGGAAAAAATATGGTCGGATTTCAAGGCATTATACACAGTCTAAATAATAACGAAATTGAAATGATTCCTTGAAATTATTCAAGGAAACTCATACTGAACCAGCTGAAGGAAATATGTTGACTACAGATCGAGGAAGGTTTCGGGTGAATAGAATTAAATATCTGAAGAAAGTCGGAATTGGTATATTGCCGACAGTCGGAGGTTGTGTTTAGAATTTTCAAGAGATACATTATCGTACAAATTCTTCAAGTTTCAGTGTTAGTTATTCAAGGGATTTTGTTTTCCCCATCCCCTAGATTTTCATACTAACAGTGATCAGATGAAGATGTAGCTGATGGCCCCCATGAAGGAGTGGGAGAGTAAAACTAGGTTGGTTATTATACTGTCCATTTACGCTGTTTCTTTACATATTAAATTTGACATAAATAACAAATAATGCTTCATTATTTTTCCAGGAGAAATATATCATAGGTATTAAGTATATTTTATATTTCAATTGTGTAACGTAAACAATTTATAGGTCCGACGGCTCACTACTTGCGACGAGCATTCGCGCGCTGCACTGGGTCGGTGGTGTTGATGGGGGGGGGGGGGCGTTGCGCGGTGTGGGGTGCGGGAGGAGTGGTCGATATCAATATCGATCGCCTCTGACCTCCTCCGCCTCCGCTTTCCTTATCCCTGCGCGATCAAAGAGGCGCGATTTACAAAGGTCGCATTTTGCGAATTACGGAGGTCTCTCTTTTTGTCACCCTAGAATTGATTTGTTTAATCCGGAATTATCTGTGCTACTACAGTTTTACAGTTCATGTTCTCGAAATGAAGATTTCGCTTAATGTTACTGAATCATGGAGTAAAGAACGCAGCTCATAAATATTTTTCAATTTTTTTTTTGAATTAACGAAGGGATTTTAAAAAGAGAAATTTTGTAATTTGTATTTTTCTTTAAATTTGGAACATCATTTTCTCACAAAAAGAGTTCGTAATTTATGTAACCTAGCCGGTGGCGGTGCATTAAGTTAAAAAAATTTCAACATGAATGGGAAGGAACTAGTCAATCGCATGACCCGTGCTTCACTTTACAGCTTTACCTGGCCAATTTTCACTACCATTAAGTCCATAACCTTCCACCTGCGTCAGTAACAATGCTAGGAAAGCACTAAGGTACCCCCCTGCTCTTCCTTCTCACGAAACCTTTGCGCGGGATTGGACGCAGGGCCTGGACATGGTCTACACCTTCCACTTCCAAAAGCATGCAGTGTGGCACCGTGATATCTCATTTCCCAACAACCCCAACTGTAGAGTAAATAGGCCATAAAAATTGTAGAGACAAAAATACATATTTTAAAATACGACTTGCCAAAGAGGGTAAAATTGAACTCCATCCATTGAGTTGAACACCACCTAGAGAAAACACCATCCGTTGATTGTCATGGCGTAGCGATGCAGCTGAAAAGAACTATCGAATCTGCGCCCTTGCGTATTGGAAGCAATGTTAGGAAAGGCGCGGCTGGCCAGAGCACTATTTGCGACATCCTCATACCTCTGCGGTGCTCTAGTGATCATAGAAAAGAGTGCAGGGTGGTATTGCAAAGTGAATAATATTAGTGAGTTGTCAAACGACCACGTTTTTCTGCTATCGTACCAAAGACAATGGGAAGAAATAAATACCTACAACGGATTAAAATATTTCTTACCGACAAGAAAGTGCTTAAGGTTTTCGCTCGAGGAAGCGTAACAGTTTTCTTGAAAAATTAGTAGTATACAAGGTGCTAAAAAATAAATACAATTTACTTACCAATAATAAATAGTCGAGATACACTGTCGGTCAAAAGGTGTTAGACACCCAGTAACTTTTTTCTCGGCGCGCTGTATTCGACCTTGATAGTGCAACCCAAACTCAGGGCGCTAAAGAATGGTCTTAGTCTCAGTTTATGTTGTGGAAATAAACATTACCCGGGGGTTTTTATATCCCCCTTTTATATCAAAAGTATTCACTGATGCAAAGTGTTCGGTGGCTGGGAAAGCCACAGATTGCTGTCATGTTCTATGGAGCTCGGACTGTATGTACTCCACGGTTTGTGGTTCATAGTGGTTCAAATTGAAAAACATCTCGAAAAAATTATATA
>BLKR01006970.1:0-46430 GCA_011170035.1 Teleogryllus occipitalis | reverse complement strand
AGTTTATAAATTTCTTCAAGATCTACAGGACGATGCAAGAATCACTTGTCTAAACCTTTCGTTGTAAACTTATGGCTGATGTATCGTTCGCTTAAGGTGATATACAAGACCCAATTCAGAGAAACTTTGACGTAAGTGAACATCGGTATAAAATGCACACGTTTAGCAGCATAATCTATTTTGAGAATATTCGTATTTTCGCTTCACGACACCCCAAGCACTGGGTCATGAATAATGAAATATTTACGGCAACAAAAGCATTTAATTTCTACTGTTGTTCAGGGATGCCCGCCATACAGTTGAGTCGTTCTATCTCAAAGCTTGAGGGAAAGAGAAGATGATGTTCCAGTTATAAGAGATTCGACAGAAAGATATTTGTGTTTCCGTACTTCATATTTAGAAAAAAAGTGCAATAGCGTTGGTTTAGTTCTGAAATGGCTATTGGAGCGTATATTGTGAAACTGTAGAAATTACATGGTGAAAGGCGCATTAATTTTGTTTGTGGATATTCAATAATTACATGTTTTTTATTTACCTGTATGTAACTATCTTCTTTTATTAAAGACAAACATTGTAATCAATTTACAACTAACTGTTACATACCAAAATGACAAAAAAGCAATTCACTTTTTTTTTACTATTTTGTTGTCTTCTTCGGGTATGGACTTAATATTGTTTTCAAGAATTTTGAATTAACTAAAGATAGTTTTGAACTGTTTGAATATTTTAAAATGACTTTTACTGTACTATACTATTATATTTTGTTAATTATTTATGTAACTTTTACTACTCTTAATGAATAAACAGTTACTGAAGTTTCTTGTTTTGTCTAAAAACTCAAGAATACTACAGAAGACAGTCATAGTCGATATTGAATAGCCAACAAATTTTAATAATAATAATAATAATAATAATAATGAAAATACAAAATTGATTGAAAAGAGGCTGTTGAACGAGAAATCTGAATATTTAATAACGAAACGATCCTTGGAAAATGACACCGATTCGATATTTTATTTATCTAAATCATTTATGGAACAATTATAGTTATCACACAGACTAGATTTAGTCTAATAAGTCTAATACCGTAGATGTAATTATCTTTCGGAAACTCTATCTAATAATTAATTTAACTTATCATTGGCGTCCCCATTCTCATCTTCGCAGACGTCATCAAATGGAATTATGATTTTCTTGTCAATTAAAAGCGGGTGATAATTTCACAAAGACTAGTTACTTAAAAATATTATGTTTTGTTATTAATCTTCAAAATATTGAAAGGAAGATTTATTGTCAAAAACAGTTCTAAGGAGATATTTAACAGTTCGGAGGAAAAAGAGAGTAAATCAAAAGGAATAAAAATGACTTTTTTCACAAGGTTATGAAAATTGCTAATGTAATGATGATCATCGATTTGTTGGATAAACAGTTATCTTTCACAAGAGATAAATATGTGAGTAAATATTACAAAAGAACAAACATTAAAAAAATATGAGATTTTTAATCCACGCAAATAAAATAATATCGTACGTGGGTTAGGGTTTCATTTAATACTAGCAAATGCGGTAATATTGTTAACAGCACGTTCTGCTAATCTTTCCAATATTACCAAAGTTCGATTACGTCCGTTAAGAATACTCGGTAAAGATTTAACTGCACCTCCAAAACATTTGCCAGCTGAAGCATTTATCCTTCCTGTCTCTTCTCTTTCAGTGACATTACTGCCCTGGAGCATCGACTTTGACATACCACACGCTTTAAAAAAACAACAAACAGCTGTACACGTCCCTGGGCATATAACTTATTTAATCAAACAAACAGAAAGATTCAGTTTCAAATTTGCCCTACTGCTTCTCTCAAATTCTCTCTGATCTATATTTTTACTCTCACAGTGACGCCGGTGCTCACAGACTTTATCTTCATTACACAACCTTGCTTACTGGCCAATATATGTATACGCTATGTATGTTGAACAGTGTTGCCAGGTCAAGTTTGTTCATAATTGGGGATGTTATAAATGATATTGAAGCAAATATGAGAGAGAAACATTTTTAGGATATTTTCAGGATAATTCACTGCTATTTATATTCCACATGCTTTGTTTTAAAAATAATTCAGTTTTAGTTACATTTATTTTTCTCTGGTAAACAATTTTACTAAGACCACTAAGACCTAGGCGAAATTGAGTGCGACTACCTCTGACGCGAGAATAAAGACGGCAATCTTCGAATACCCAAGGTAAAATAAACACGTCAACCTAATTTCGTTGATATCTCACAAAAGTGGCCTAGATGAACTGAACAAATATTTTATTTTTAAGTAGATTTTATGCGTATTGATTATACATATCGAAACTTACAGGTGCAATTTAAATGTTCTTGCATTAATAGCAAAATAGGTAGGATACGGCATAAAAACTGAGATGTGATAAGACGATTTTTATTATATTTGCGCACTCTACCTTCCTGGGGGTACAAATCTTGTTTTCTCATGTAATACGGCCGTTGTTAGGCCTAGGGAATCCAGAAACTGCGCGGTACTAAAATAAGGGGAAATAGCCGACTACAAGAAGTGTATGCTTACTTTCATTTGATTATTGCGTTTTTCCGGGCGCGTCATCTACTAAGGCAATTGGTTCCGTACGTGTAGTGCATATTTATTTCATCGAGAGGTGGCGGTGATCTTCCCCTATTGGATGGCGAGATCCAGCGCCGACCTATCCTTGCGGGGTTTCCCCATCCAGGTATCTCCCACCGCGGGGCACCACCCCAGCCGCAAGCATCGAGCTCCCGACATGTGTGGTAGTGTAATGCATGAGTTAAATTTGCTACGTTGCGAATAATGGTGATTCTGCAACTAAGCTTCCTCAGGTTCACTACCACAGGAAGGATTGACTGATTATCTTCAACAAAACACACAAAGAAGTATAACGTCTTTTAATTCCGACTTCAAGCTCTGTAAAGGCCAGATCTGGCCGAAAGATGTTAACAGTAAGACGTCTGGTGAGCTTATGCGCTGACTTTCCTTTCTCAACCTTGCGTATATATAGGGTATTTTAGAGATGATGGTTTACATTTGGATGTGTTTACAACATGTATCTGGAAGGTTCCTTCGGTATACTAGAGATAATGTGATTACAGTTTACATTGTATATTGGAAGGTTCCTTCAATGGAAAGAATATTGAATCACAACAACTCATTAGTAATATACGGAAGGTTTCTACAGTGGAAAATAAAAAATATTTAGTAAACAGATAACAACGGCTGGCTGTAGGAGCGGCGGTGTCTGGCGGAAGATTTCTCGTGGAATCTTCTGTGGTGCTTTCCGTCGATGGCGGAGTGGGTGCATGACATAATTCATGTAAGTGTAAGTGCGTGGATGTGAGGGGTGAGGATGGGATAAGGAAGGGGAAGGAAAGGTCCCGCGCGGTCCGTGGCTCCGTTGTTAGGGTACTGCTCCGACATTCGCCGGGTGATTCGAGAAACATGCAAAACTATCGATCAGAGCATCCGACCACTAGAATTATTCTCCAGACAGTGGCTGACTTCGACCTAGCTAGAGTAGAAGTTACTCCCATCGTCTGGACTTGAATCCTACGTCAGAAACCGGGAGCGGTAGCTCAGTGGATCAACTGATGTCACTGCAGCGCCGCTGACCGGGAGGTCTTAGGTTCGAGATCTGACGGCGGCAGGATTTTCGACACTAGCTTTTCAGCTAGGTCGAATTCAGTCGCTGTCTGGAGGAGAATTCTAGCGGCCGGCTGCTCTGATCGGTAGTTTCCCGAGGTTTCCCCGATCTGCACCAGGCGAATGCCGGAACAGTACCCTAACAAACGGGTCATGGACCGCGCGCGATCTGTCCTTCCTCTTCCTTGTCCTATCCTCTCCCCTTACATACACAGTTACACTAACATGCACTACACTACCACATATTTCGGGAAACCGGTCGGGAGCTTAGAGCTAGTCCCGGCTGGGGCGGTGCCCCGCTGGTGGGAGAGGCCTGGTAGGGAGGAAACCCGGCTAGCCGGTAGGTCGGCGCCGGATCTCGCCATCCAGCGGGGGTAGATCACCACCATCTCCCGGGGGAAAACATGCACTACACTAACGGGATTAATGACCAAAGCAGTTGACGCGCCCGGAAACACGAAAAAATCAATCAATCAAACCTACGTCAGAAGCACTGCAGTGACATCAGTTGATGCCATGACGCATCTAAACCGGTCTTACTTTCGTAACGCGCTACATGACCCACGAATGAAATGGGGTTGCCACCCCTGGCCTCCATTTTTGTCCTCTTAGGTCCGCTTCCTGCGTTGCGTCTTAAGCGTAATCGGCTTCCGATAGCCGTTGTCGATGGTTCTCGACCCCTCCGCCAGAGCCTCTGCCCTCGCTTCCAGGGCTACCAGTCCTTCGCTGTTCACCCGGCTGCCATTACGCTCACTTTCTTAAAGCTCCGTGCGTTTCCAGTTCCTCGTACCGGGAGCGGTAGCTCAGTGCATCAACTGATGTCACTGCAGCGCCTCTGACCGGGAGGTCCTAGGTTCCCACTCCCCACGGCGGCAGGATTTTCGGCACTAGCTTTTCAGCTAGGTCGAATTCAGTCGCTGTCTGGAGGAGATTTCTAGCGGCCGGCTGCTCTGATCGGTAGTTTTCCGTGGTTGCTCCGATCAACACCAGGCCAATGCCGGAGCAGTACCCTACTAAACGGGCCACGGACCGCGCGCGATCTATCCTTCCCATTCCTTGTCCTTTCCTCTCCCATTATACACACACACGTACACTAACATGCACTACACTACCACATATCCCGGGAGACCGGTCGGGAGCTGAGAGCTTGTCCCGGCTGGGGCGGTGCCCCGCTGGTGGGAGAGTCCTGGTTAGGGGGAAACCTCACTAGCCGACGGTAGGTCGGTGCCGGATCTCGCCATCCAGCGGGGGAAGATCACCGCCATCTCCCGAGAAAAAAAACATGCACTACACTAACGGTACTAATGACCTGAGTAGTTGACGCGCCCGGAAACATGAATCAATCAAAATCCAGTTCCTCGTCCGACTGCCATTACATTTTCTGGAAGGTCCTTGATTTGCCAATTCTCCGTCACGGACTGACATTACACTAAGTTCAGGTATTACCTATTCTCGACTCCTCGCTGAACTGCCACCCATATTAAACTGACTTCGCCCTTTGTCTTGCAGTGTGAGATAATGCGAGTAGCCTAATTTCAAATTCCAAAGAAGTCTTAAATTTCCAAGAAATTCAATCATTTGAATTCCTTCAAATTCAATGCGTTTTTTATAAGCGTGTGAATGAATTGACTTGACAAACACGAGAAACAATTCATTTTCTAGTAGGATACTCGTAACGAAATGAAGTTAATGCAAAGAATCATATAAATACATCACATAAATTCATATTTTCTATTCGCTATGTATTCAATAAACAGCAGATTTTCAATACAGCGACAATATTTGAAAAGTTTGAGCTTTGTCGTATAGTTTCTACATGCTTTAAGGAAACGAAATCAGTTATTTAAAGTCACTTATTACTTTGATACAGCCACAACAGAAAAAATATAATTTCAGTTAAAATATTAATGATTACTTAATTTAAATGACTGGCCGTTGTACCTGAGACTGACGTTCTGGAGGTGTGATAGACTCGTTGGAACAAATATTAATTGAAGTGGAGTGAAATTTTAAATTGCACCACTTGTTAAACTTGTGTGTAGAGAAAGTGGGCAAATCAAGGTGGACGGAGATTGTCGATTCTAAAAAACCGCCTCACTACACGCAACGTACTGTGAGATGAATGCAACTCGCGACAAAGAGAGTAAAAACATCGTTAATGCGGTTGGTAGAATTTTCGCCATTCAAAGGGAATAATCATTACCCAAACCCTTGTAATTCGTTTCGGAGGCAGCATGGTAAAAGAATTTAATTGTGGGAAGCTGCAACGGCTGACAAATGCACAAAAATATCGAAACGAGGTGTAAAAAGCGAGCAGAGTCCACAATCGAAATAGACACCGGATTTCATTCCGACAGAAAAAGAGCTTTTCTGACAATTTACACGTTTTTCTAGATCTCTCAAACGAATTCGAAAACGTGGCCTTTTGCAATATTCATCGCGGTTGCTCTTTTGATAAGCGAGTAAAGCCAGGGGGTATGGGATGAGATAGTGCGAATGTGATTGAAGTTTTTTGAATTAAAGTTTAAAAAAATATTTCATCATAATTTTCGTGTACAGTAGAGCGATATTCTATCTTCTTGCCATTTTACTGCTTGTTGAAGTGCGTTGACCCTAAAAACTCAGCCAAATAACACGACTGTGGAGAAATTAATTAAAGAAGTAGAGCTAACTAAGGAGAGGACGATCAGATTTTTGCAAAATGTACGAAACTAGAAAATAAAAACAACCACACTCATTGAGATGATTTTATCGAGTTTAAACCCAACCAATTAGCCAACACCCCAATGCCACAATTTTATTGAGAAAAAGAGAAAAGAAAACTGAGAAAGGAGACACAATAGTGAACTAACGAAGATAGTAAGTAAAATGATGAAGGTATAGTAATAATTAAAATATATTGGAAATGAAATATCTTTCAGACATTAACGAAAGTAGGTGAGTTAACGGGGAAAGAAAAAAAGAGGATTAAATATTCATGATTTTGTGACAGTCAATTGTGCGAAGTTTACCCAGTTACACTTTTTTCTTCGATATGTGCAGGAAATTAGTGTTGTGGTATATAATTAATGATCATTTACATATTAAAACTAATCTGTGGTGTTGTTTTGCATATCAATTGCTCTCAATGAATTAATTCATCCATTTTTTCAATAAAAATAGGCAAAAACTAATTGATCTGAAATAATTTATGACTAAGCAAATAAAAATTTCAGGGAGTCTTTGGTTTCTATTATTCACATTTCAAGATCCATAATTTATAGTAGTACTACAGATCAAATAATGAAACTAATATTGTTTTGTTAAGTGGCTAAGTACATAGTCAACTTATTATGTCCACATAATGTAATGTTTGGTGGATCAGTATTGTTCTCATGTTTCAATGGTATGATGAATAATTTACGTAAACAAATAAGTTTTATTCTACATGTAGTTTAAAGATATATTTCTGTCGCCTTAAAATTAATTATAAATATTTGCAATTACGTTTCAGCATACATATTTTCGTTTACTTTTATTATTATTATTATTATTATTATTATTATTATTATTATTATTATTATTATTCGTCAATTACGTTTTATTTCCATTCCATATCTATCTTCTAGCGTCTCCGTGCGAGAACTTTGGCATGTTAAACTCCGCTTAAAACAATAAGTCCCTTCAAGGTCACGAGTTGGCACATCAATTTCAAATCTTTTTATGATTACAATAGAAAAAATCGTCCATTGAAAATATCGGCCCTGATAACGTTTTTCTTCCTCGTTTAGGTCTTGATGAAACTTCTTTGTTCATCACTGAAATCCCCCGGATAATCGGGGAAGAAATCAAGGTGGTAGTGGAGACAATTAAAATCGATGCTCATGTTACATCATAAAGAGTTCTTCCATATTTTCGTATGTTTCCTTTAAATGAAGAGAATGGGCTGGGTTTGAGCTCTGATTTTGAGGCATATTGATTTTCATTATGAACCAGAACAGCTTTGAGGCTGCGTTTCGAAACTTCTGTTAACAACTTTCATTGATCACCGACATATCTTATTCCAAATTCTGAAAGTACATCATGAATGTTGTTGCAGTAGAGAAACCTGACCCTCTTTCGTGAAATAATCAAGGAAAACTTCTTCTCTTTTGATGCCAGTAAAACGTGCCTGGAGAAAGTATATTTTTGTCTTTCAACGTGAGCCTAAAACCTGCGCCGATTTCTTACACAGGTCAAGATCTCGCACCGAATCATTAAGTTCTTTATGATGAAACTACCGGGGTCTTCTCTCTTCTTTGGGGAAATCAGTAACGTCCATTTCACCTTCACAGCAGACTGAATAATATGAAGATGTAGATGCTAGGTCATGTGGTCCGTTTGCTATAGGAATGACAGGACCATGTGGTACGGGTTTAATGGCTGATGGAATATCCGGGTAAAGAATTTTTTCATACTTTTCTTATTATGTCAGTACACTTTAACCATGCAAAAGTCGTTTACATGATTTCTTTGTTCTCTCTACACCATTGGTATACCAAACTATAAAGATTTCTGCATCCGTTGATACCATTTTCTCAAGCCTTCAACACGTGTGACAAACACTATGTGGGGCCCAAGATTTATCTTGAACTTAAATGCCGTCTTAAGCGTGCTACGCTTTCTTTACTAACGAGGTGATGTTTCCATTCGGAGTTTTAGTGTAAATGAGCCACATATATCAGAAAAAAAACAGTTCGGATCATTTTTATTTCTTCTAGTTCAACTCGCCATTCTTTGAAACACTTTCCCCATCAATAAAAATCTACGTTTACAGACTTTGTAAGAAACATTTCTTGCTAAATACCCGAGATCAGCTGACAGAAACTGATGTTAGAGAACGATCAACTTATCTTCAAACAGTACCGTTTGGCTTCTATATAACGATACGTAAGTTATTGTAATACATTGGTAGCGTTAATTTGAATCAGTCGTAATCAGTCGTAAATTTTGCAAAAAACTGAGACTGATGTGAAGAAACTGCATCCACATTTCTAATTAGGTTGCAACACCGACTCATTGTCACACTGCTTTTAATCAAAAGCAGCGAATCGTATTACGTATTGAGATATACAAAATTTTCTCTACATTAATATCTGGCAAAGATCTTAGCGTCCGGCTTGCTGGGTCAATGGGTCACGATATATTATAATCCTTATTACCTTTATAATGGATTATAGGATCCGCAGACTACAGCGCAGCTGGGAATCTGAAATAGAATGATTCTATTCCTAGTTCATTACTGTTTGGATTGACTAAATGAAAGATCACTTTCTTTTCTAAAGAACAAAATTTAACAAAGTTTATTGTTACCTTTTTAGCAAACAATTTAGTGAATTTAATAAAATGATTTGATGCTATGCCTTTGTAATGTAGATACCTCAAATGATTTGCCTTCCTGCATTATAGCTATACTAGACAGAACAAATTGATTTGAAGAATCTATTAAAAAAGAAAAATAAGTCTTTGGAAAAACGGAAAGGAAAGGTGAAACAGAAAATCACGAGTAAACAAATGACTCATGTGGCTAAAGAAACTTTGAATAATATTTAAGACACAAGAACCATTTTGAAAAAAAAGAGCAAATAATTTTCTGATTGAAAGGCAAGTAGGAAGAGATAATCGTGTGATTAGCTGTAAGTCTAATAGACTAACGAGGAGATCCGTCTGTCGGTAATCCTAATACATTTAGCTGATTTTTGCCCCAAATTGATATTCCCCAATCGTCCTAGTTGTCTGTATCGTGGTCTCTGGAACTTGAAACCGATATTTTAATTCTGGGGGTACTTTTCATAAAGCCCCTCGGACATTTTCAAAATTTTCAAAAAGAAAAAAGTCTCCAAATTTTTTAATTAAATTTTGTTCTCCGATAGTGCAAAAAGACGTTTAAGAGAATGGTACAGGTATCATTTTCGTTGACTTCAATGATTTCTCAAAATTTGAAAAAAAACAAAAACAATTAAAACTACAAAATTGAAGAAAGAAATTTTTATGTCGAAGTCCGTTGTACAAAATTGGCACTTTAAAAAAGGTCATGTGCAATTTCTTGAAAAAAAAAGAGTAGTTTTTTCGTAATTTGTGCTTGAAATTTTCAATTTTTTTTTCTAAAAAAAAGGTCCGAATTTTTTCTTTAAATTTCCTCCACATATGTAATAAGGGACGGTCGAAATATGGTGCTAGTACCGTTTTCGCATTTTGCTCGTTTCTTTTAAAAAAATCCAAAAACATGAATTCAAAACTACACAATTGAAAATAGAGATTTTTGCCTCAGACAAAGCCTGTTGTACAAAAATTAGCTCTTTAAAAAGGTCATGTACAATTTTTCGTAAAATTTATCGGTTTTCGCGTAATTTACTCAATATACACATAACCTCCAAATTCTAAACAATTACTTTAGTTTATTCTTTACACAATTAAATTAACTTGAGTAAAAAACAAAGTTCCTGCCATATATTGATACAACGGATATTGTATTTTTCATTATTTCTATGCTTATTGTGTATTAGTGTCGAATTTATGTTGCAGAGTGTGCAATAAGTGTCAAACACATTTGTCGTAGACGAAAACAGAGAGAATGACGAGACCCGTCAATCGAAAACCCCTTCATTGGATGCCGGCGCATGCGCAGTAAAATTCTCTCCAGAATTGTGTTACGTCTTTCACATACACGTCTTGAAAAATCTCTGTATTGAAACATGTAAGACCGAAAAAGGTGGTTTAGGCATGAATAGATGTTACTGCAGAGTCATTGAGCGGGAGGTCCTGGGTTCGAGTTCCGGCGGTGGTAAGATTTTTGATACTAGCTAGAAAGATATGTCGAATTCAGTCGCTGTCTGGAGGAGATCTGGAGCGGCCGGCTGCCATTATCGGTAGTTTCGGGGGTATCTCCGATCACCACCACGCGAATGCCGGAGCAGTGCCCTAACAAACGGGCCACGAACCGTGCGCGATCTTTCCTTCCTCTTCCTTGTCCTATCCTCACCTCTTACACAATTACACTAACATGCACTACATTACCACACATACCGGGAGACCGGTCAGGGACTTAGAACTTTCCCCGGCTGGGGCGGTGCATCGCTGGTGGGATATACCTGGTTGAGGAAAATCCCGTTAGCCGACGATAGGTCGACGCCGAATCTGGCCATTTAGCGGGAAAGACCACCACCACCTCCAGAGCAAAAACGCGCACTTCACTTACGGGACTAATTACCATAGTAGTTGTCGCGCTCGGAATTACTGACAATCAAATCAAATCTTTTCCTTTCATCGCCATCTATTTACACACACTCACATGCACTATACTACCACATCTGTAGAGACCAGTTAGAAGCTTAGAGCTTGTACCGACTGAGGCGTTGCCATGCTGGTGGGAGATACCTGGTAGGGGAAAATCCCCGCAAGCCGACCTAGGTCCGCGCCGAATTTCGCCAGACAGCGGGGAAATTACCCTCATCTCACGTGATAAAAACGCGTTAATCCACATTTCTCATGATCTTAACAAAGAACTGTCAATGGACACGCCACTAAAGCAGATTATTTAATTTTGTAGAAATGAATATTACTACAATAGTATTAAGTAAACGTTCCACAAATACGATATAATTTTAAATCATATTTAGAATTGTATTCAAATTACATTCCACTCTAAAGCCACCCTCCTGACAAGAGTGCAAATTTACTCAACAAAAGTAAAAGAAGAATAAATTTCACGTTCATTGCGATTCCATTGAGTTCAAACCCAACCAACACCCAGCGCGCAAGTTTCAACTCAGCGGAAGGAGACCTCAAATTATTTGCCTATTTCCGCTCCCCCTCCCCCCTCGCGGTCTCCCCTTTCGAAGGGAAACTCTCGACCTGCAAAGAGAAGTTCTGGGAGAGGAGTGAGCGGACTTGGTAGGTCGAAGAATTCAACTTGCGAAGAATTTCAAGGCGCCGCACCATTCAGTGGAAACCTCTAGACGACCTCCCCAATCATTCAGATTGTATCGGCGGAGAAGTCGAAGCCGAAGCCGAAGTCGAAGCCGAACGGGAACTCAGCGAGATCTGCTCTCCCCACAAATGAGCACGCGGACAGAGCAAGAGGACTCGGGGAAGTTCGTAACGACGTCGTCTCGTGGGGTGGTTGTAATCACTAGAGGTCTGATTTTGATGACCTAAAACATTGACGAAAATCATCAATAAAACGCTCTTAAAATGCTTTAAAAATGCCCTAAAACCAAAGAAAAATGACGTAAAAAATATGATGAAAAAACCGTTCGAATGAACAACTCAAGTGTTGGATACGTTACTGATGTAATCGAGGCTGCTTCCATTCGTTCGAGTGAACTCAGCATGTAAACTTTTGGTTTGGACTGTTCTTTAGCAGGAATTTCTCTGTCTTTAGTTATCCCGAAATCGGCCGAACCGGCAATGGCGCTGATATACGTCACAAGAATTACATACAACGGCTGTGGAAACAATTTGGGAGCGAACAAATAGAAAGGCTGCTGAGTAATTTTGTGAAGAACATTTGTTGCATCTCGTAAATATTATTTGAAGAAAGTACCATTAAAATGACATTAAAATCGATGAAATCAGCAAATAAATGCATTAAAAATAACGGAAAAAGATAAAAAATGATTTAGTCGAAATTGACAAAATAATGACCAATAAAAATTGGTCATTTCCTTTTGTCATAACATAAAATGAATTTCTGTATTAAAGGCATTGTTCTAAAGTGAAAAGAAAAAAAAAGATATTTCATTAAAATCCGCCCCCTAGTAATCACGTAGCTCATGATACGAAAGGCTAAAGCAAGTGTCTGCATCGTACGTCGAACTGATTGATTGATTTGTGTTTAGGGGTGCGTCAAGTACTAAGATCGTTAGTCCTGTAAGTGTAATGCATATGTTGATGGGGCGGTGATCTGGATGGTGAGATCCGTCGCCAACGCACACGTGGCTAGCGGAGATTTCCCCAACTAGGTATCACCCACCAGCGAGTTCAACTCCACTCCCCCCCCCCCGACGAGCTCTATGCTCCCGACCGGTCTCCCAGTAGGTGTGGTAGTGTAGTGAATGTTAGTGTAAGTGTGTGTAAGTAAGCGTGTGGATAGAACATGGAAGAGGAATGAAAGATTGTAAGCAATCCGTGGCCCGTTTGTTATGGTACTGCTCTGGCATTCACCTGGTGTTGATCGGAGAAAACACGGCCAACTATCGATCAGAGGCACTGAAGCACTGCAGTGGCATCAGTTGATGTTCTGATCCACCTCAGTCGGTTTAATTGAAGATTGCTTCCGATCAACGAGTCAAGAACCAACTGCACGAAAACGGACATTATGAGTGGAACATGGGCAAATGGACCCACACTATTGTGTCTCTGAGTGTGTTTCATCGATCATTTGCTAAGTGGTTCGAGTCGGTTTAGATCAGACTTGGCCAAACGGCTCTCTTGGTCGCAAGCGTTATTTGACAGCTCGCCCATGGAGAGGGGGGGGAATAACAAAGGGGGAGCACGGGACGCAATGGGAGCACCTTGGAGGGAAGTTCTCACAAAGGCCCCGGCAGAGATAGTAATGGGAACAGTAAACCCGCTGGGTTTAGCTCATTGCCGCTCTCTGTGCTGTGACTCTGGAATCTCTCTGGGTTCGAGTCTCGCCGGAGGCTTGCAAGCGAGCTCGCGAGCCCAGAGGGGAGGGAAACACTGCAGGGACAAGGGCCGAACCTTCGAGGGAAGTTCTCACAAGGCCCCGGCAGAGGTCGTTACGGAAGCAGTAGGATACGCTCCGTTGGCGACCACGCTGCAACATTACTGTTTGTTTCTAATTGGTACAACAGGCACTTGCGAAAAGTTGGCGTCTGTAATGTACGAAGTAAAAACAGAACAAAAAATCTGACTGGTGATGGATTAAACTCATTTGCAGTCTATTGGTCTGTTTTTTACTGTGGCCGTGTTTCTACAATTTGCTATTAGTTATAAAATTGTATTTTTTAGACAGCCACTAGTAAAACGGTTTAAGGGCATGTACAGCGTGCTAACAGTTCAATTCTTAGCACTGTGCTAAAAATGAGACGATACTCAATTGTTCAGAAAAAACGATAAAACTTCGAAGCAACGAAGAAAACAAAATGCTTACACGTGATCAGCTACAACTGATCTTAATATAACACGGAAAAATGATTTCTAGATTTTAACGGAAATATGGTTTGGGGCCCTATAACACGGAAATAATGTTTTTTTCAAAACGTTTGTCTGGCTATATCTGTTTGTCTGACTGTATCTGTTTGTTTGGCTGCATATGTTTGTTTTGCTGTATCGGTTTGTCTTTGTATGTGTCTCTGTTTGTGCCTCTGTCTCTCCTTGTTTGTCTCTATCTCTTTCTGCCTCTGTCTGCCTCTGCCTACCTCTGCTGCTGCTTGTCTCTGTCTGTCTGCCTCTGTCTGGCTGCTTATGTCTTCCTCTGCCTCTGCCTCTGTTGTTGTCTGTATCTGTCCGCCTCTGCCTGGCTCTGTCTGTCTCTCTCTGCCTGTGTCTGTGTGCCTCTCTCTGTCTGTCTCTGTGTCTATCCACCTATCTCGGTCAGTCTCTGTGTCTATCTGCCTATCTTAGTCTGTCTCTGTCTGTATGTGCCTGCCTTTCTGTTTGCGTCCGTCCATCCATCTCTCCGTTCATGTCTGACCGTCTATGACTACCCGTCTGACCATCCGTCCACCAACAGCACTAGCACCTAAACCAGGAACAGGATTGTTTCCCTAAATGAATATCCTTTGATCAAACTGACCTGACTCGAAGCCCTGCGATTTTGAAAAAATTGGTTACATTTTGGGGGTACTTCACATAGTGTCTCTCAGATATTTTCAAAACTTTCCAAAAATGCTTCAGTTTTTTCTGTAAATTTCTTGCATAAATATTGTAAAATATACTTACAAAGTTGAAATCTGTCATTTTCACTGTTAACTCCCATTTTCGAAAATTGCAAAAGTTTGAAAGTTTTGAAGTTATTCACAATTAGTTGTCTAATTAATGTCTTTCGAACTGTTTTAAAATTGTTACTAGTTTTTCGTGTGCTTTTAAGTGAGATATGAGCAGTTTTAAACACAATATTCTCTCAAAAATGGTTCCAAAGTTTTCTTTTAAATTATTTGATCGGACAAAGCTACGAACCGAAAGCTATACACCGAATAACAGGACAGAAATGCCGTTTTGATGAAACTATTTGATTTTTCACCAATAAGGAAAATTTATTTTGTGGAAATATCTCTCCCGTCATCGTCGTTATAATATTACTGGCGTTTTTAAGTACAATAGCAACAAATAATTTCTCATAGTTTCTCGAAACCTCAAAATTTTTCTACAGAAATAAGGTCAATATTTCTCATTTTCAGAAACGTATTAACCTCATTTTTCTCAAAATCACTTCAAATTTTCCAATGAACATGAATGAATCAGAGATGTTGTTAACTTACATTATATTCTGAAACATCAAGCAAATATGAAAAATATGCGTGCTTTTTGAGAAAACACAATTTCCGCAATATAAATATTATAAAAAAAGGAACTAAACCACTGTGTTAACTGAGAAGTTCCCTTAATTTTATGTCCTTCCGCATTTTTATTGATACGGTTAATTTTGAGAACATCTTTCAGTGGTGAGTGCGGTACAATAGATTGTAAGGCGGAATGTACTACTCGCGCAACTTTTCTTGAACGATGGATTGAAGAAATGTGGGCGGAGTGGGGGTATTAGTTACAAAGTCGGCCACTAGAGTATTTACAGTAATGTCAACTTCTGGAAAATCAAAGTCAAACCTGCTGTTTGTGTGGCCAAGTCATCGCTCTGGGTAGGCAACAGCAGGGCCACTAGATAAGAGTTTTAGAATGATAGGAGTTTTAGAAATGGCTGAGGCCCTGGACATGCCTCAGCCATTTCTTTAGATAATGGTACTGAAGCTGAACAAAAGTTATTGACGATGAAAGCAACTAGCTTTGACTTGATTCTGTTTCGCGCCATCGATGTTTTAATGCTTGGAATGTTCTCATCAGTGCTCGCTGCGAGCTTTTGCCTTCAACTGTTTGTTGCTCAAGGGAGGGGGAAGCAAGGTCATCGTTCAAGAAAAGTTGCGCGAGTAGTAACTCCGTGTGCGTGGTTGCTATGGATACGAATGGCATCAAAACAATTAAAATATATAAATCCATTTCTGCAAATTACATTAAATATTACGTATGCATAAAAGATTAATTTTAGTTATATTCTTCTTCATCTTCTTCTTCTTCTTCTTCATATATTGCCTACCCGCAACACGTTTACAGGTAGTACGGTCGAGATGGGACCAAGGGATACCCTGGACAAATTTGTAAAGATTCAGAACCGAAATAGGTGTATGCGTTGTTCGAGGAGGGCGAAGAAGCTTTGCACTGGAAATGTCCCCAAAGTAACAATAGGACCCGCGAGATAACCATATTAGGGCTCTTTTAGACACTGATAGCTGCAGAGAAGAGGATGGTAGAAAACTGAAAATCTAGCTGACTCAAGTGAATAGCAAATTTACTAGAACGAAAAAGTATTGCCAGTACGTAGCTCAGAACATAAACACTCTTATATATGATTGACGCTTTCACAGCTCTTCTTTGTCCTATTCTCTCCCCTTACACACACACTTACACTAACATGCACTACACTACCACATATTCCGGGAGACCGGTCGGGAGCTTGTCCCGGCTGGGGCGGTACTCCGCCGGTGGGAGAGTCCTGGTTAGGGGGAAGCCCCACTAGCCGGCGGTAGGTCGGCGCCGGATCTCGTCATCCAGCGAGGGAAGATCACCGCCGTCTCCAGAGAAAAAACATGCACTACACTAACGGGACTAACGACCAAAGCAGTTGACGTGCCCGGAAAAACGAAAAAATCAATCAATCTCGCCCGCCGATCTCTGCTCAACGCCCACCACCCCATGCACCGCCCACTGCTCTCTTCCCCCACCATCCACCGGCCACTGTCTCCCGCCTTCTGCCCCCTCCCCGCAGCCCGCTCCCTGCCCACCGCCCACCAGCCCCGCTCGCCGCCCGCCCACTGTCCACCACCACCGCCCAGTGGCCTCCTCCCATCACGCCCGCCTATCGCCTACTGCCCTCCGCCCACCACTCCCACTCACCGCTCACTGGCCTTCATCCCCTGCCTCCCCGACCTCCCCCTGACCTCTGCCCACCACCCCACCATCCCCACCCACCACCACTGCCCACCACGCGCGACGCCCCACGCCTCATACGCCTCGCGCTCCGTCCCATGTCCCATACCCCACATCCCAAGCCCCACGTCCCACGCCCCACGCCCCACGCCCCACGTGCCACGTCCCACGTCCCACGTCCCACGCCCCACGCCCCACGTCCCACGCCCCACGTCCCACGCCCCACGTCCCACGCCCCACTTCCCACGCCCCACGCTCCACGTCCAACACCCCACGTCCCACGTTCCACATCCCACGTCTCACGCCCCACGTCCAACACCCCACGTCCCACGTTCCACATCCCACGTCTCACGCCTCACGCGCCACGTCCCACGCTCGAAGTCCAAGTCCCACGCCCCACTTCCCACGTCTCACGCCCCAATTCCCACGTCCCTTGCCCCACGTCCCTCACCCTACGCCTCACGCGCCACGTCGCACGTCCCACGTCTCACGCTCCACGCGCCTCGCGCCACGCCCTACGCACCATGCTCGTTCGCACCGATGGTATTTGGTGAGAGAGGGGGAGAGAGGGAGAGAGGGAGGGAGGGAGGGGTCAGAAATATCGACTCTGTCGACGTCCCTGAAAAGAAGAGGCGGAACCCGGAGACTCGCTGCTATTGGACACACGCTGAAGCTCCGCTCCCAGGTTTCTTCCTTTCTCGTTCCTAATTTCTCACCTCTCGTTTCTCGATTCTCTCTTCTTGCTCCTCGTCTTTCGATTATCGCTTTTTTCTCCCATGTTTCTCACTTGTTTCTCTTCTCGTTTCTCTCTTCTCATTTTTCGATCCTCTTTTTTTTACATTTCATTCGCGGACTCTCGTTCTCTTTTCTCGAATCGCTCTTCTTGTTTCTTCCTTTTTGCTTTCCGATAATTGCTTATCGTTTCTCGCTTCTCATTTCTGGTTTCCTACTTTTCGCTTTTCCCTGTTTCCCTTCTCGCTTTTCGTTTCCCGCTTTTCACTTCACATTTCGGCGCCATTTTGATGCGGTATTAAAATTGCGATGACTCTTACAATGTGTTATGTGTTTTATTTATTACTAGTGGTATGCGACAGCAATCATGACTCATCTATATGGCGGCTCATTTAAAAAATAATCAATGCTGCGGTATTAGGTTAAAGAATTGAAAATAACCCTAGCAATACGAGCACCGAGGGTATTAGTGGGCAAAGTCAGTATTGAAGAAATAGGTATCAACGGCTTAGCGAAAAAGTATGTTTCATCTATAGAAACAAAATATATACTAAAGAAACGTCATTTAAAATGGGTTTAGGGGTGCTACAAACCTCGTCAACATCTTTTTCTACCTTTTCGAACTTTTTTTTGGAAAGTAAGGAATACAAACAGGTATTTGTTCAAGAGATGATAAGCTGATGTGGTATCCCACTATATCCGGTAACAAGTCCCGATGTTAAACATTACCTATTTGTCTCAAAATGTATCATTAGTTGAAATGTGACTTATTTTACGTAAAAAACACGAAAATACACAATATTCTAATAATAATATTTTCGTAAATTTACAGTCAAATTTCATTCAAAATACTTTTAGTTGGTATAAAATTAAAGCGTAAAAATCTCTACTCTTAAAATCGATCTTCAAAACAATTTAATCATGTTACTGCATTCGGCTAATATTTGAGCCAAGCGATTTCCGTGCCACCGCTGTTAACAACACCCATTGGAACCGGGCTGCTGTCAGATTTCATTCGCGTCTTTTGTCGCGCCCCAGACGTCATGACTGAGAATGGCCTTACCGCCTTTGGACGTCTCGGAGACGCGAGTGTGGCGCGTCCGCTGCAGAAGCTTCTAGTTATTAAACGATCCAACAGATAGCGCTGGGAACACCTTCTACGACTTGTGAAAAATTTGCGCTTCAAGCTGGTCATTTTTACTTTCTCGCTACGGAGTAGAGACAAAGTTATGTAATATTGCACAAAAACGGCAGAACCACTTTTATTACAAACCAAAAATTTTGGCAGAACCAAATTTTTGGCACGAACACTCTTATTACAGGGCCTTGGAAATGGAAAAGTGGATAAATTCAGTTGCTAAATTTAGAAAAATTCTCTAACCCGTGATGTAACCAGAATTAGTGTTTTGTGGGTCCTTGATGCCGAAAAATCTAATGACGGCGAAACGTCCGACTGTCCGTTCGCTTGACCGGCTGTCCGTCCGCCTGACCGTCTGTCCGGTTGTAAGTCTGTCCGTCTGCCTGAACGTCTTGTCCGTCTGACAGTCTGCCCGTCCGTCTGACGGACTGTCTGTCCGTCCGACAGTCTGTCCGTCTGCCTGACAGTCTGTCCGTCCGTCTGACAGTCTTGTCCGTTGGTTCGTCCGTCTGACGGTCTGTAAACAACGCTAGCGACTAAACCTCTCAGTCGATTTTCTCCAAAATTAATATTCTCCAACCAATATGTCTGATGTCGTGGTCCCTTGAATTTGAAACGGATATTTTCATTTTGGAGGGTACTCTACATGAAGCCTCTGGGACATTCTTAAAATTTAAAAAAATAGCTCCATCGTTTTTAATTAAATTTTCTTGCTGGATAGTGTGAAGGATGTTTAAGAGAATGGTGCTGCTCACATTTTTGCTAAAAACACTGATTTTTCGAAAATTGAAAAAAATGTTTCTCACCGTCTTCCTATAACTACATTTATGAAGAAATCAATTCCTTAAAAACAGATTTTCAAAAAAGGTCACGTACAATTGATCAAAACTCTGACTTGTTTTCCCAGGGCTTTTATCCAGCCAACAGCCGGTTGCCCTTTACGTCCCGAAGGGACGCATATTCGACCATACACTAGACAAACACTTGCGGGCTCCTCTGATCTGGGGTCAGCAGAGGCCCTCCGCGACAACAAATACAAAGTCAAGGGTCAAACAGCCATGCCCAAGGCGGGACTCGAACCCGCGACCCTTCGGACCGAAGCGCTGAGTCGGTACTCGCTCTTAGTCACCTCGGCCATCCAGGTCGGCAAAATTTTGACTACTTTTCGCTTAATTTTGCGTGAAAGTGCGGGCGAGAAAGTGTGTGCTGTTTTAGCACCACTAGTTTGAATTTTATTGCAAAAGCAAGGTGGGTCGAGGCATTTAAATCTGAAGGGAAGGCTATTACAAACAGGGGGAAGGTTGAAGCAAACTGCTAGACTGCGTTGAACATGTTTGTGGCTATATCTGTCAGGTACGGAAGTGACTAGATTTTAGAGAGGCTATCAGAAGCGCCTATGGCTTTGGGAACCTTTTTTGATTGATTGATTTTTTCATGTTTCCGGGCGCGACAACTGCTTTGGTCATTAGTCCCGCGAGTGTAGTGTATGTTCTTTTCTCGGGAGATGGCGGTGATCTTCCCCCGCTGGATGACGAGATCCGGCGCCGACCTACCGTCGGCTAGTGGGGTTTCCCCCTAACCAGGCCGGTCCTAATCGCGCGCGGTCCATGGTCCGTTTGTTAGGGTACTGCTCCGGCATTCGCCTGGTGTTGATCGGAGAAACCACGGAAAACTACTGATCAGAGCAGCCGGCCACTAGAATTCTCCTCGAGACAGCGACTGAATTCGACCTAGCTGAAAAGCTAGTGTCGAAAACTTTGCCACCGTCAGGACTCGAACCTATGACTATGACCTCCCGGTCAGAGGCGCTGCTGTGACATCAGTTGATGCACTGAGCTACCGCTCCCGGTCTTTGGGAACCTCGTGAGCTAGTTTCTTTCTCTTTGCTTCGGTGTGTCCAACAATTCCCGCCTCATTTCATCTTCATAAATCATTTATACTGAACAAAGAGACTCCTCGCTGTGGATGGTTCTCTGAGTTTGAACATGTAAAAGGTTTATGAAGATAATTATGTCTCTTAATAAAAAGAAAACAATAATAAACTGTTATTGTATATATTAGTTTAAAGATGCCTTCAATATTTCACCAGCAAATAAGCAGACGTAGGCTATTTTTTTATTTGAGAGTGTTTGCACAATGTAACACAGTATTAATGTACTCACGAGCACATATTTTTACTCAAGTATGTTTGTGCAATGTTCTTCTCCATTTGTACCTGCGAACAGACAGATATTGTTTGCGTAACTTTACTGCTGTATTATATCGTTTTAAAAACCATACATATATGAAGTTTTATTTTTGAGAAAGTGTATTTAATGCTTCTCTGTGCAAAATAATAAAATGATTTAAAGACAAAACGTGTAGAATATAGTACATTATAAAGAGAATAGTGGTTGCTTACCTGAGAAGTACTTAGAAACATTGATAGTCTTCATGATCAAGATTGTTGCATCCAATCTCTAACAAACTTATTTACGTTGGCGATGCTCCCTGGTTCCTCTTTAATGTCCATTGCATACAGCATATTTATTTATTATTATGCATATTTATTTCTGGTGTTCTGCCAAAGCACCGAATTATAGATTGCTTTTAACAGAATATTTTACAATTCACTTTTACCTTTCTCGTATTTTTTCCGCTTGAATCACTCATTTAAAACATGCGTAGATTCTCTGGCTTTATTAACACAGTCATCCATAAAATTTTGTGTGTGATGTGTTAAGGTCAGAAATATCAATACTTTACTAACTGCTAAAATTATCTATTGATCTATAACGTGAAGTATGTTAAAAAACTTGGTCAAGTTATTACACCCTCAAGTCGGTCTACCTTCTCCGTCAGTGCTATCGGCGGCAACATCAGAGGTGGCCGGAGTTGGGGAGGGCTCGGAGTGGAAGCCAGCCCCGCTGCTGTGTCTGCAGATTCTGAAGCAGATCCACAGTCTGTGCCACAAGCGCAGCCTCCAACGCCCAGACTTCGAACCTGGCAACACTTGACTGAGGCCGCCGCCACCGCCGCCGCCACCGCCGCCGCCACCGTCACCTATCACCGCCACCGCCACCGCCACCGCCACCGCCACCGCCACCGCCACGCCACCGCCACCCACCGCCACCGCCACCGCCACCGCCCACCGCCACCGCCGCCGCCACCGCCACCGCCACCGCCACCGCCACCGCCGCCACCGCCACCGCCACCGCCACCGCCACCGCCACCGCCACCGCCACCGCCACCGCCGCCGCCGCCGCCACCGCTACCGTCACCGCCGCCACCGCCACCGCCACCGCTACCGTCACCATCACCGCCACCGTCACCGTCGCCGCCGCCGTCACCCAGCCGCCACCGTCACCGTCACCGGCGTCACCGTCACCGTCCACCGTCACCGTCACCGTCACCGTCACCGTCACCGTCACCGTCACCGTCACCGTCACCGTCACCGCCCGCGTCACCGCAGCCGCCACCGCCAGCGCCGCATGCCGTCACCGTCAACGTCACCGTCGCCGTCTCCGTCTCCGTCTCCGTCTCCGTCACACCGCCCCGCCGCCACTGCCCCGCCACCGCCCCCCCACCCCCGCCACCACCGCCACCCCGCCCGCTCCGCCACTCCGGCCGCCGTCCCACCCCCGCCGTCCCCGCCGCCGTCCCCGCAGGCAATACTGTCAGAGCCTCCATTACTCTCAACTCTCACTCTCCCTCTCTCCATCCCTCTGTCTCTCTCTCTCTTGCGCGCGTAACTTCGTAGCACCTGCAGCATCGTTGCAGGGAGGTCATTGAGTTCAGCTTACGACGCTTTCGATCCTTGGCTACGTAACTGGGTCGAATTCAATCGCTGCACTGTTTGGAGAATTCCAACGGTCGGCTGTTATGATCGGTCGTTTTGTATGGTATCTCGGATCAATAACTGGCAAATGCCTGAGCAGTAAATATGGGCTATGGATCGCGCCCGATATTTTCTTCCTCTCCCTTGTCCTATTCTCACCCCTTACTTTCACACATTTTCACATACATGCACTATATTACCACACATCTCGGGAGACCAGTCGGGGGCTTAGACCAAGTTCCGGCTGGGGTACCTTACGGCTAAATCCCTAGTCCAATGCTACGATGGTCGAGTCCCGTTATTAATGACCCTCGCTGCCATCTCGTCGCTTCTATCGTATTCCTAGCCTCCTCTTCAACCGCTCTCGTCCGAATACGGTATTGACTCGCAGGTAAAACATATGGATAAATGGAACAAGCGTAGAATTCGCGTATTGAAGTAAATATAATTTAGAAGTAGGTCATCTTGTGAAGGAAGTGAGTCAAGATGAGCCATAGCTTTACTTTGGTATAAAATGCGTTAGAAATTTTGCGTTAGCTGGATTCAAGGATGTTGCAAATGTGCAAAGGACGTTAAGTTCAATTCGCCATATCAAATAGGCTAAGCGAACAGGCAATATTTGGCTAAGCGAACTTAACCCAACTACCTGAAAATTCTGCATCATTAACAATTATACTGGGAGTTCTATACGTGTTTAGATTACGTATTTTCTTCAGCTTTTTGTCAAAAAATCTGTTTCACGTTTGTTACTTGTTATAGCACTGCTATATTTTAATTGATTGATTCCGGGCGCGTGGAATGCTAAGGTCATTAGACTCGTAAGTGTAGTGCATGTTTGTTTCTCGGGAAGAGACTTTTATCTTCTCCAGCTGAATAGTGAGATATGACACCGACCTACACGTCGGCATGAGTGGCTTTCTCCAACCAGATATATCCCAGCAGCGTGGCACTGCCTCAACCAGGACAAGCTCCCGACAACTGTTATAGTGTAGTGCATGTGAATATAAGTAAGGGATGAAAGGAATATAAGCAAAGATTGATAGGACATAGAAGAAGAATGAAAGATCTCGGGCGGTCCGTGGTTCATTTTTTTTAAGGCTACAGTCGCGACATTCACCTAGTGTTTATCTAACAAACCACGAAAAACTACCGATCAGAGCAGCCGGCCACTAAAATTCTCCTCCAGACAGTGACTGAATTCGACCTAGCTGAAAAGTTAGTGTCCAAAATCCTGCCACCACCGTGGGAATTCGAACCCTTGAACCTCCTGGTCTGAGGCACTGCAGTGACATCAGTTGATGCACTGTAACCTTTGCTGGTACTGAACCTTATTTCCACCGCCCTTTGCCTCTGCAACCCTAGCCGAGCGTCCTACCTCGTCGAAATCTCGGCGCTAGCGCTGTGCCCTTTCAGTCCCCGCAGCCGCCGTCAGTGTCGGCACCTCCTTTACTCTCGCTACCTTGTTCGCCGTCGTCTCAGGCGTAATCCAAAAGGATTTATTGCTACGTTCCCTGCTCTAGAAGGTAGGAGATCCAGCTATGCCTCAACAGCGATTGTAATGAGCCTATCAGAATGAATTGTGATTGATGATGAATTTTTGATATGATGAGATTCACAATGGTTTGATTTGCATTTGATTAATATTTCTTCAGGTTATTGTATTATACAATAAAACAAAATATTGTATTTATTGACCTATTGTTAAACAATTATGCATGTCTATTGACTTTTAGTTCTTATTGTTTTTATTACTTTGACCTATTTGAGTTCGTTAGAGTAAAGTTAGAGTCGTAGTCATTGCGTCAAAACATATAAAATCTGCTTTTCATCGCAGTCTTGACTTGCATGTGCTCATAAATTCATAACAAGTGGACGAAATGTTGAAATAAATAGTTTATTTTGCATAGAATCGTTGAAAAACGGAATAATTCTTGAAACGGGACCATTAATATCGCCACCATCTTGAAACGGACTGAAAGTAGTCCATACACATACGTGGTTTTTAAAGATTTCATGAAACATTCAATCTTATTTTGAGGAAAATTGACGCGTTCGGACGAGATTGAGTAACGAATTTACAAAGTCTAAATGTCCAGCGGTAAAGTTAAAGTTGCCGAAGTCTGCCTTCCGGGTGTGAACAGTCACAGATACACTTAGCGCCTGTTAGCTGCCTGTAATGGAGTCTTCTTTGGGCCAGCTTCAGGGCGTTAACGTGGGCAGCTTGAATTCAAAATCGATACAGCTGTAGTTCATGCGCCTGTGATACTATTTTTTATGAGTGTAAATTAGTTTCTTCTTTTAAAAAATAGATTTTATTACCTGCCTTAAATTCACATTATGTTTATTTTGTAATATCACTAGCTTAAATGTTCACTATATGAAAGATTATTTAACTGCTTAAACTTTTCTTTGTAGACATGTTGTATAGGTTACATTCCAAGTGGTGTACCCCATTGCAACGATTTTCTTGCTTGAAAAAACTCAAATTCGTTAGTTTTAAATTTTAATTATAAAAGAAAGTTTGCAACATATATTTTATTGCTTATCTGAAAAATTAAAAGTAAAATTATATGTAATTTAAATATTTTTAAAGATTTTGTCAAATAAAACCAATTTCTTGTATTTTTATTTCTTGCGCGTGTGCTTTCAGAATGCTTCATTATTTTTATAAATTACTTCAGTTCTGTTGCGAAGGAGGTCATTATTAATTTGGAAACAGTAGTAGTATAAAATGATGACACTATGTCAACATATTATTTTAAAACTAGTGGTGCTAAAACAGTACATACTTTCTCCCCCGTACTTCACGCCAAATTACGCGAAAAATACTGAATTTTTTGAAAAATTGCACATGGCCTTTTATCAAAGTCTATGTTTTAGAAACAACTTTCATTAAAGGAAATTTTTAAGGAATATTTATTTTTGATATTTTAGTTGTAGGAAAACAACCGAAAAAATTTCGAACTTTTGCAGTTTTCGAAAAATCAGAGTTTTTTAACGAACATGAGTCCTGCACCATTCTCTTAAACGTCCTTTACATTATGTAACAACAAAATTTAAGTAAAGACGATGGAGAAATTTTTTGAAAATTTTGAAAATTTCCCAGGGTCTTTATGTAAAGCAGCCCCCAAAATTGAAATATCGATTTCAAATACTATAATACTATAAGGTCGCGACATCAGCCAGATCGAATAGAGAATATCAAATTTGGAGAAAATCGGTGGAACGGTTTATACTAGCGTTATTCAAGGACCGACAGACCGATGGAGAGACAGATTGACAAACGTTTTGCCGTCATTCGACTTCTGGATGTCAAAGACCCACAAAATATTAATTATAGCTACACCACGTGATAGAGGATGTATTTTCTAAATTTAGCACCTGAATTTATCCACTTTTTCGTTACCAGGGCCCTGAAATTCGAGTTTTTCTGCCGCCGAAAATTCGCCGTTTTTCGCGCAGCATTCTACAACTTTCTCTCTACTCCGTAGGGAGAAAATAAAAAATAGAAATTTGGACTAACCCATAGTTCACGCGCTAAACCGTGTCACTCCGTTGGGCGCACCTAACGGACGGTTAATATTACATTCTATTTTTATTTTTAAAGACGTTGGTTAACATGATGTTTAAACTCTCCCTTTAAGGGACACACTTCCTCCACACCCGTTGCCTCAACCAACCTTCGCCCCCTGGCTCCCACGCCAACACTTCTCATTTGGCGTCTCCACCGATGCCTTCACGGCCTTCTGCCGCCTGCACAGCCCCTATTTCCGGAACCCTAAGAGGCCTCCGCGCCACGGGCTGGAACTAAGACGTCGTGTGCGTGTTTGGAAGTACAGGGTGGGTCCAAAATTGCTTTTCACAGCGCCCAACTGGATCCCACGTCAGTTCACCCTCATTCCTGCTTCCCAGCTGTTCCAATCTCACGTTTCGTTACCTGAGAAGATACGGTTCCGTTTCGTTCGTCAGGTGTTTTGGAAGGAGTAAATTTTTTGTTTAGTTTGTATTCACAAGCAGCGCAAATAGATGTTCTCGCACCAGTCGAGAGAAAACCTTGAATACAAGGGAATACGACAGAATTTTTGGGATGTGTATGTTAAGTCAGCGAAGTGCAATGTTTTAAGATTTGTTTTCACAAATTTTGAAGCGGTGATTTTCAACATTAGCTGTACTCTAAAAGAACATGTATATATTTATTAAAAACAGAAGTGAATCAGTTAAAATCGATCAATGAAATATTAAACAAACCACGGAACATGTAGAAATAAACATTTACACTAAGAAGGAAAACGGAACAGGATGTAGTAGGGCTATGCTTTTTGGGGGAGGTAAGTAAACGACTGAGAAAAAGATGTCCGCGGGATGCTGTCAGTCTAGTCTCGCGAGAGTGTTCTATTAAAATGAAAGGACTGCATACCATTGAACATTTCTATGGAACCCCCAAGAACCTTCAATCCAACTGTGGTTTCTATAATCAATACCAAGCGAATGCCGGAGCAGTAACTAAATAAACGGATCACAGAACAGTCGGTCTGTTTCCTTCCTCATCCTTGTTCCCCGTCTCCCTTTTAACAAACACACACACACACACACACACACACACACACACACACACACACAGGTTGTCTAGGGAGGGAACGTCGGAACTTAGAAAATAAGCTCTTAGAACAATTTTAAGCATATTTTGTCTAAAAAAACAACTCCGATTTCCGGATATTCCGAATGGATGAGGTGCAATAAGCACTCAAATGTTGGTTTGAGAAAGCCCTTTCTATCCAAAAATGTGCATTTCAGATATAAACACTCCTGAGACATGTAAATTGTTTATTATTTACAAAAGAAATTAATATATTTCTTCGGAATGAAAAAAATTTTAGAAATAAAAAGCAGACGAATTGTGTAAATTGGGTGTTTTTTTATTTGTGTTAATTTTTCTTTCTGCGGACAGCTCCCTCCCTATTCTATCGCACGTGACTTTGGATTACTGCACTAGTCAAATAGGATCAAGGTGAAATTACGATCCAATTTATTTTAAATAATATTCCACGTAAAAATTACTCATAGTAAGATAGTTTAAAAATGATAAACATAATAAAATATTAAATGCAATTTTAATGTACACAATCGAAAGAAACGTATACTAGAACGATTCTCATATAATTGTCACTTTCTACCGTTACCTTGTTGGACGATATTACACTCGGATAATGTGTTCCGCAGTCGTAAATAAATCCAAATTGTGACCATGTTACTGAGTAACAATGTATTTTAATAAATAAATTTCTTCAAAGAATTGGTCACCCTGATCAGAATTTGAACCCGGGACTTCTGGTTTACGTTCAGCTACTCTGACTACTAGGATACCCAGACAATCAATCCTTTGAACAGTTTTCACGAGCGCAATTATCTTTCCTTACATGTATATAATTATCATTCTGTCGTGTCCAACAAGGTGACCGCAAAGGTGACAATTATGTACATACAAGGAGCGATAATTGGGCATGTGAAAATTGTTCAAAGGATTGATTGTCTCGGTAGCTTAGTAGACAGAATAGCTGAGCATAAACCAGAAGGTCCAGGTTCGAATCCCTGTCGGGGCTACCCATTCTTTGAACAAATTTAATTAGAACGATTCTCAATGGTTAATTGTCTACATTTGGTTTGTAAACTTCTCTGTGATTGGTCAAGGACTTATATCATTATGAAATCTGTATCGTACTGAACATCATTATGCAACGGGTTGCAGCCATCAAATGACAGAATTATACAATGGAAGTAAAGACATACAATTATGACGGCATCTCACAGAACAAAATGTATTTTCTTTCAGTGCTGCTTTTTTTAGTTTCGTTTAGTTTTCCTTCAGATGTTACATACAATTGTTATTGATTTTGGCAATAAACTAAATTGAAGAATGAAGTTCATTGAAATAGCGATTCACTCACGAGATTTGAGAACTATCGGTAATGCGTTCAGTTCGTTGAGTTAACTTATATTTCATGTTCTTATTAAGTGGTATGCGGTTTAAAGGGGAGAGAACATTGGGTGGTGTTTTCACGTATTTCCGTCAGAAGGACTCTGCAGAATGGTCGTGCGTGTAAAATTATTAAATAAGAAGGATTTTTCAGATGAATACATCGGCTTTTTCTGGAAGGCAAATATTTTGCACTAGAGCCCTGCAGAATACAAAAATTCTGCTGAACAAGATTCTTTTCAAACAGTAGCATGTACGTTACTTAAGAACAAATAAAATACTATCATATAACAGTTCAGCAAATTAAATACTTTACCAAAAACAATATTCACGAATACTGCAATAACATACACGTAATAACACAATAAAATATTTACAATTTATTTTCAAAATCTGAACTTTTTTTGGTACTTTCTCTCAGTTACTGGATATCTAACAATGTCAAAGATACCACTCACATGATCAGAGTATGCATGGTTTTCTCTCAATTTCTGCATGCATTAAACATTAGTAACATAGACTCGACAGTTGGAAAAAGTGTGTTTTGTTTCGTCACCTGGAACATTCATAACTAGTTTCCAGATATAGATATGAAAAGTCTATATCCATAAAATTATAATTTATAAAATAACTAAAATATGAACATCAATGGCTCCGTATACAAAATATTACAATTTTTCCCAAATTGTCTTAAAACTTTTCCATATTGAAAAAGAAAATAGTCAATTACAATTATTAGTTAATACATTTAACAAGAATCAATCTATTTCTACTGATACATTTTATGACTTTCAGTTCTGAATTTATAAGTAATTATTCATTGATTTTTTTGTTCAAATTTGCGCAACATTAAACAACTTATCTGTTTTCAAGATTTTTCTCGTTTGTGTGTGCTTCAACGAAAAAAACTGACAACTCTTGGGAGACATTGAAGACAATAGTTATTTATAATACGAATGGTGAAAGTGACATTTTATTTTGTAGTCCAAATAGTGGGAAATGTTGCGACATCAGACTGAAAGGCCGGGTGGCGCAATTCTACGAACAAAATGAAATCACTTTTACCGCGTATGTCAGACTATTTTTTGGACAGTCTCACAGATTTTATTTTATTTTAATTCAATTATATAAATCACTTAATTGGGTAGCAGTTCCATTAAGATATGTACAGTAGAGTCTCAGTATTTCGAGGTGGACGGACCGGGAGCGGAGACCCAGTACATTGCAACGCCTCTGACCGGGAGGTCCCAGGCTCGAGTCTCGACGGTGGCAGTGTTTTCGATACTAGTTTTTCAGCTAGGTCGAATTCAGTCGCAGTCTGGAGGAGAATTCTAGCGACTGGCTGCTGTGATCATTAGTTTTCCATGGTTTCTCCAATAAACACCAGGCGAATTCCAGAGCAGTTCGCTCGCAAACGGGCCACGGACCGCGCGCGATCTTTCCTTCCTCTTCCTTGTGCTATCCTCACCCCTTACACACAAACACACACACACACACATGCACTACACTATCATACATGCCTGGAGACCGGTCGGGAGTTTAGAGCTTGTCCCGACCAGTCTCCAGGCATGAAGATTCATTGACGGGAGCTAACAACTTGACACGGCTAGGTTTGTGCCTCGCTAGGGGAGATACCTAGAGATGGACCCTGCAAGCCGACGTCTAGATTGGCGCCGGATTTCACGCTCCAGCGGTATGGGAATGACACCATTTCCAAGAACATAACATGCACTACATTTACAGTACTAGTTACCCAAGTAGTTGACGTGACCGAAATGAATACTAATTCATCCCGCGAACTGCAATGCTTCTCCACTATCCTATGACACCGTTGCTGGCAGGTATCACAGAGGCACCACAACTCAAACAGCGAACCCAATCTGCTTCTTTGCGAGATGAATCCCTCGTACCCTAATTAGATGGCCATCATTGTTCTCCTGACCTCCGCTCCAGGGACATCCCCGTCGACTGCAGCGCCATCAGCAAGCAGAGTCAACTCCACGGCTCCATTCTGGAACCATCCTCATTTCAGAGCGACCTCGAATTACTCCCTTCTGCCCCGGTAGGGCCCTGCCGTGTATGCCTTCTACATAATTGAGGCTGAGGGGTAGGCTGAGCTAGGGGAATTTCGTGATACTGATAGAAGGGAGAGGCTACGTTTGAGAAACTCGGCGCGATTTTAGTCGATGTGGTGAACTCGGCGCGTTAAAGTGTTCGTCGCGTTTCTGGGATAATGTAATTGCCTAAATTATGTACTTAACGATACGATTCATTTTCGCTGACGTTGAAAGGTGGATTCAACTGATATTCGGAGACAAGTCTCATCTGGGCGAAGAAATGAGGGTATTCTAGAAATCCGACATGTTTGCAAAAATTTATTAGTATGAGCACGTACGAAAATTGCATTTTGAGACAGCCAATAGAAATAGCGGTTCTTTCAGGGCATGTATAGCGTGTTAAAAGTTCAATTTTTTATCACCAAAGCTAAAAGATTCTCAAATGATCAGATAAAACTGTGAATACAGCAAGAAATACAAAATATCTTCGTGTGATCGCAACAGCTACTACAGTAGAGTCTAATTCGATTCTCGATTGTTCGAATTTGCCATGAATCCGAATCCAATACGACTTACCCAAAAATTTAAATGAAATAAATAAAAATAAATAAATTTATTCCCGAAAATAATGACCAACACATGAAAAAATTTACTACATCGGTTTTTTATTGTTATAGTTTGGCGGGTTCGTAGCATTGTTGTTGGACCGATATTGGACTGATACCGCGGTATCATTGTTATGCCCAATCGGTCAAACAAAAATTAGTTTAGTTGTGCAGATTGCGTGATATTGCCGCACGTGAAAGAAACAATGTACTTAAAAACAATTGCCAATTACTTTAAGAAGTAGTTAACTCATCTTAAGCAATTAATGCAATAATATTAATGACGAACATTTTTATTGAAATATACATTCTTTAAAATTTAAAAGTGGTGTTTATATTTCTATTTGAATAAATTAATCATTTTTGATAAGTCGAGTTTTCATTAATTGGAGCTGGGCCCTGTCCCGTCCACCTTGATTGATTGAGATTCCCGGCGCGTCAACAATTAGTCCCGTAAGTATGATGCGTGTGTTTGCTCGGGGGATGGCGGTAGTTTTCCCAAACCGGATGACCAGATCCGGCGCCGGCCTACCGTCGGCTAACGGGGTTTTCTCCAACCAGGTATCTCCCACCAGGTATCTCCACCAGTCTTGGGACGGTGCCCCGCTGGTGGGAGATACCTGGTAGCACGGCACCGCCCCAAGACTGCATTTTAGATTACTGATTCGGCATTTGCCTGGTATTGATAGAAACAAGCACCTAAAAGTACCGATCGGAGTAGCCGGTCGCTTTTGCTTGACTTCTTCTCCAAACAGCAGTTGAATTTGATATAGCCATGTAGCTAATGACGAAAACCCACTACCTCTGGAACTCGACCAACAGGACTTCCCGGTTTACTATGATTTCCTCTAAGCCATCTCAGCCAAAGGAAGTATGAGTAGGCAAAGGGTTCAGGTCCCAGTACAGAGGTACAAGACCCACGTATTGGCGCCATGTGATTGTGGCGTGATGGATTTCGGATCAACATGGATCTTAACATTTTATACCACTTCCGAATTTCATACCCGGGATAATTCAAATTTGCCGTCGAATTTTCGAAAGCCAGTAGCCTCACTATGTCATAAGTCGTGTGTGATATTTTGTTCTCACGATATATTAATTGTTTTTTGAAATACCACACAAAAATCGTAAAGCAAAGAAAATATGAAATTTTTTGTAATAACAATAATGAGAGTATTAAATAAATAATTTTTCCACATTTCAATCTTTGATTATAACCCGCTGTCCATGAACAGTTTATGTTCTTTTTAAACTAACATTTAAATAGGAAACTTAAGATACTGACCTGAGGTACTCGCATGTGTACCAGCGATTTCCAAAATATGGAATATAAAATTTTTTGGGATGCATTTGCTTCCTTTATATCCCAAACAACACAATTTTGCAAAAAATACCAGAATTTAATGGCGCACTTGTCACCGGGTCTGAAGAGGTTAAGCGTATTCCGTCCAGTGAAGAAAGTGAAGCCCCCTCCGGTAACAAAACTTTCGCTACACACGACCAAAGTTGCCAGTTCGGCGCTTTGAAGGGAAAGTCTTCACATTTCTAAGGCGATGACCGTCCTAAGTGATGCGATTAACGTTGATTACTAGTCAGTGTTTAATAATTTCATCATTATCGGACACGTGACGTCTGAAGTGTCGACAATGTACCTTATGCAATCATTACCATGCGACAGACTGGGAATGGTAGCTCAGTGCATCAACTGATGTCACTGCAGCGCCTCTGAACGGGAGGTCCTAGGGCCTGTCCTGACGGCGGCAGGATTTTCGACACTAGCTTTTCAGCTAGGTCGAGTTCAGTCGCTGCCTGCAGGAGAATCTAGCGGCCGGTTGCTCAGATCGGTAGTTTTCCGAGGTTTCTCTGATCAACACCAGGAGAATGCCGGAGCAGTACCCTAACAAACGGGCAGCGCGCGATGTTTCCTTCCTCTTCCTTGTCCTATCATCTCCCCTTACACACATACACTTACACTAACAATCACTACTCTACCACACACGCTGGGAGACCGGTCGGGAGCTTCGAGCTAGTCCCGGCTGGAGCGGTGCCCCGCAGGGGGAATCCTGGTTAGGGGGAAACTCCGCTAGCCGACGGTGGGTCGGCGCCGAATTTCGCCATCCAGTGGGGGAAGATGACAGCCATCTCCCGAGAAAAACACACGCACTACACTTACGGGGCAAATGACCAAAGTAGTTGACGCGTCCGGAAACAGGAAAAAAATCAATCAATCAATCAAGCGTCAGGACAAGTTTGTATTGTTTACTTGAACAATACCATCCATCCCAAGTCAGTCTTTCAGACGCCTCTGCTTCTTCCTATTCCCAGTTATGTTCCATTAATATTTTCAGCACGACTGCGATTTGCAAATTTATTTTTACAGAAGTAGCTTCATCATGAACAACAGTTTTATCACCTTGCAGGTCCGAAAGCAGATGTATATCATCTTGTTACGGAAGGTAAAGGCAAACCAAATATGTTATGTTTTCAGGAAATGAGAGAACTTAAATTATTCTCCTCTTTTAGGAATTTCGGTATTGTCTTATAAGAGGTATAAAAACATGATTAAATGTTGCAAAAAAAAATTGACGTATACATATTGATGGAAATACACTCTTAAATCGTTTTTGTTATCGAAACGTTTCGTACAAAGAGGAAATTATTACTTCTACCATATTCAAATTGCGCCTTAAGACACTCCTATTAGACGTAGCTAGATACAAGTTACTGACAAGATATACAAAACCCAACAAGTTTATGGTCGAATCCAAATCACTAAATATAGGAGACATCTTACATGTGGATAGCAATTTGTGTCAAGCATTATAAACTTGTTCATTTTAATTTATTTTGTTAATTAATTATAGGTTACGGTTCTATCAGAAATGAATATTTAGGCTCTGTCAGGAACAAATAACTTCGTCAACTGGTTCATTGAACCCTGACTTCAGCGAATTCAATATTTCTTCCCCTGAGATCTTCTCTGTCATACAGATCGGCCAATCTGAAACAAATTAATTGATGCAGCTTTCGGGAATGTTCTTCAGTTCATTTTTTAGGGATACACTCACTAAAAGCACCTATTTAAATAATTGTGATGATGGTTACTGCGTGCACTGCTGAACAGAATTTGTACATACAATTTTAGCTTCAAAAAAGGAATTTGATGATTACATTAGTGGTGAAAACGATTTAAATACTACACTACGTAATTGTTAAAATACGATGAAAAACTGTAGGCGGTGTCGAATGATCTATCATTCGATGTCATCGTTTTTAATTTCTAAACTCTAAAAACATTTTACAGAATCGTCCATTCCAAACATATTTTAGTAATTTTCTAAAAGAATTTTTAAAAAATCTGAATTTTCAACCAGAAATTACAGTCAAACGGTCCATTTTAATGTAAATTGCGTCAAATTTTATGGAGCTGAAGGGCAATGAAATTTCATATGAGAACAGAGTTAGGCTCCTGCGATACGCCTCGGATGCGGTCAAAAGTCAATTAGCAGAATTGTGTCTACTGCCGGTTCGGTCTCTGCCTGCCCATTAAATCACGCGTGCGTGCGTGGGTGGGTGAGCGAATGTGGGCATGCGCGGTTACTGAACGATCATCGCCAACCGCGTGCGTTAATGAAGCCAATTACTGCGAACGCGGCCTCCGTGCGTCAATGGTTGCGACTGGTTGAACGAACATGATCCCTGGGGACGGATGCCAGGCGAAAGGGAAAGCGTTATGGGGATGCTACAATACAGTACGACCTCAGTGACGGAAAATTATTTTAATTAAATCGAATGTTTTAAATCAGACCTTTTTAATTTAACTTTCTCCTAATCGATCGTCTTTAAATCAAACCTTGTTGAATCGAGTTCAATACAATCGGCCCCTTCTTGAATTGATTCTCGTTGAATCGAATTTAGTTGAATCGATCCTCATAGAATCGGGTAGTGGTTGAATCCATCCTCGTTGAATGAATCCTTGTTGAATCTATCACCGTTGAATCGATCCTCTTTGAATGTATCATCGTTGAATCGATTCTCGTTGAATCAATCCTCGTTGAATCTATCCTCGTTGAATCTATCCTCGTTGAATCTATCCTCGTTGAATCTATCCTCTTTGACTCGATCCTCGTTGAATCGATCCTCGTTGAATCGATCCTCGTTGAATCGATCCTCGTTGAATCGAATCACATTATAATCAAATCTCGTTGAATCGCACATTATTAAATTGTTTTTCGGGATTTTACCTTCTTTGATTATATGTTGGTTACTGGTATTTAGTAGGTATTTTTGAAATATTTATTTATTTAGTCAAAAACAGTAAAAAAACTGTATGTGATGTATGGGAGAGAAAATCATCTACGCACGCTTTCTTGAGTTTTAGAATTCCTTCCCAACAATTTAACTATTAATAGTTGAAAGATGAAAAATAATAATAATAATAATAATAATAACAACAACAAATTTAAAAAAGCGAGAGATTAACATTTCAAAAACTACATATTATCGTTGCCAAATTATAGAAAACTTATTTTTAACGGTAAAGGAACGGACAGATTTGATTTTTCTTTATTGTTAACAAAATAGAAACTCACCCTAAGCTCTACTACCACTACAAGCAAAGGAAAGTTCCACAAAACGTGCGCATAGTGAAGCTACATTTACGTCCAGAAGCAAATCAAGGGGCCATCTCAGCATTTGCTCAATGGATCAGGGAAACTGGACAAAAACCCGATCGAGATGGGGGTCATTGACCCGGAAGTACATTATTTGTTACAGGCATATTGAGTCTTTTTTAAAATTATATAATGCAAATGTAAACTAATTCTTTGTACTATATCATTGTTTTGTTAAAGTAAACATTATTTTTCTTTTTGACGACCAGTATAGTCTCTAATTGTATAGAAACAGTTTTGCAGCCGAAAAGATTTTACTTTTAACTTAAATTTGTGTTCCAATTTTAATTGTTTAATTTCATATGTTTTTATATTTGAGAGTAATTTATCCCTCATAACAAAGAATGGAAAATTGCTTTCAAGTGGATATATAATGTGCCTTGTTCACATACGGATATTTTGTCACTGCATTTCCTCGTAAAGTTAGTTTTTTAATGTGAAGCAAAATAACTACAATGTATTCTTTACGCTCTCACATTTGGAGGGCAATTTCACTCGTTTTTGCAGCGCTTTACACCACAAAGGAAGTGCAGAGGAAATTTATTTATTCCATTTCACAAATACAAAAATCAATAAAATTGAAGAGGGACATCGTGAAATGTTTTCTTGTGAGTGTGACAAAGAAATATGCGATGCAAAGCTAGCAAATTTTTATTTGTTGTCAAGAATTGGTAATCAACTGGCCTGTCACAGTACATTCTATTTGCTGATGATGTTAATAAAGGATGGTAAGAAAATAGGAATGAATAAATGCTAGAAAGCATGAATGATCATAGATAAGTCTAAAGTATGTATTTAATGAAAAAGTGTGGGAATAAGAAATTAGTGGGATATGGCTCTGAATATATAAACACTAATTTTCTTACAAAGCTACTCTTCTCCGTTTTCTTCAAAACAAGGGAAATTAGTTGAATTTTCGCAATCATATTTTCAATGAAATTCATATAAATGTGTTTTCATGCTAGTTTAGTGCAATAATCGGTTCAAAATTAATCGTGAGCAATGATGTTGATTTTTTCGTGTACTGAGAGAAAAAAAAATACTTTCCCCCTCTATTTAAATATTTATTTTTCATCCTGTGAAGATACAGTTGCATGAATACATTAGGATAAAAATAAACAAGGTTGGTTTTGTAATTTAACTCCTGCTGGAATATTAGTGCAAATTAAATATACATATGAAATGTATACGACAGAATATGCAATAAAACGAGCGAAATAAGCAAACATGAATATGGATATTTTAAAAAAAAGCATTGCAGTAAATTAGAATGTAATATTAAATCATGAAATATGACAATAATTTTGGTATTACACTCACATTTTTCATTTGCTAAATAATAACTGATCAATTTTACGATCATTTATACCAAAATTTGGAGATAAATGTAAATATTTTTGTTGCGAAATTCCTTCTAGGCGAAGAAGGCCTTAGAACAGGCACGTCAAACCGCGCACGCACGAGCCACTTGCCCGCCTGGGAAGCCCGGCGCTCGTTCGGGCACGGGCAACTTCCCCTCACTCCGCACTCATTTCCCCTCCAAATCCAGAAAGGGGTGAACATGTGCAAGCCAAAGCGGCGCGCGGCAGGGATTAGTGTCTTCGTACGAAAATGTGTTTGCTGCAATTTTTTCTATCAAATAACCGAGAATAGTATTATGTTTATATTCTTCACTATTTATTACTATTTGATGTTTATTTCCTTACCAAATTCTACCTTATATAAACATCTTTGCTAAGTAACAGAATTACGTTTGAATGGCTAAATCGTTCCTTATTTTCGTTTTGTGTTGTGCTATTAAATCATTCAGTTATTTATTTAGGAATAAAGTGAAATAAATTAACAACTCTATATAAGTTAACAATCTCGCTCTCGGACGGATAGAGATTTTAATAGAGAAGAATATTTGTCTGTTAAACCTTCCAACAGGATTACAAAGTCAAGATTATTTTGATTATTTTTTAAAATTTTACTCTCAATTGAGAAATTGGAATCGGACTGATGCGTTACTTCATTTTAATGGATCATTTCTTTGTCCTAAAGGGAAAATGGGAATTAATTTGCTAATGCAGAATTACGTTTGAATGGCAAATTATTTCCTTGTTTTCGTTTTGTGTTGTGTTATTAAATCATTCAATTATTTATTTATTTGGTGTGACTCGTCCGTCTCCGATCGCTCCCCTTACTCTTCTATCCGTCCGTCTCTCCGGGCCTGGCTCGCACTCGTCTCTTCCCCCCTCGTCACGTGTTCAGTCTTGCCAGTCTGATTGGTCTGTGTCAAAACAAGTCGTCGTAATTCGTCCGTCTGGTCACGTGCGAGGTGAATCCCGGATTTCTGTTCTTGGCAGCCGAGGGGAACCCCAAAGTGCTTTGTCACCGTCAGGTTGGGGGAAGTCCCTTCACGTTTGTCATCTGTGTCGCTATCGGCAATTCTCCGAAAGCATTTTGCGTTGTGCCAACGCCCGGTCTCGGGTCGGTTCGTCGCATTAGCAGTCATGTGAAATCAATTAACAAGTCTCTATAAGTTAACAATTTGCGCTTACAGGCGCATAGCGCTTTTGACAGACATGAATATTTGTCTGTCAAACCTCACCCGAACGTAGAAATTTCATGCTTGTGTATCACTCTTAAGTAAACAGGATTACAAAATCAAAATATTTCGATACAATTTTTTTATTTTTTTCTTTCAATTGAGAATTTTGAATCAGAAAGATGTTTTATTTTATTTTAATGGATCATTTATTTTCCTTAAAAAGAAAATGGGAATTAATGTAGCTAAAGTTGTGATAAGTGTCAAGTAACTTCTTTGAAAGACTGCCATGAGCCAGGTATCCAGTGACGTATCGCCACTCAGTAGTATTTCTACAACCCTTGCTTTTAAATCTCGCGCCAATCGCTTTGGACACAGGGCTCGCGAGCTCTAGTAGGCCCGCAACAGACTACGCCGAGGAATGAGGTGCGGGAAATGCGCAACGAGAAATGGAGGAAATCGAAACAAGGGACACTTATCGACCTTTCCTACACTTCAAAGAGCTTTCTCGTTCGACTCTGCGTAGGCGAAAGCGTTCCTCGCTCGAGTCGGTCAGTGAGCGAGTTTTCTCGGGCACATTTCTACTGCTTCACTTTTTATGACATTGAGGCCTTCGCTACCGTACGAAAACACCAAACAGTGCATAGAACTGAGTGAGGTTATTTATCAGTAAAAGATGTGTTAAACAACCAGTTTTTAATTGGTTACTTGAGTTTTATCTTTATACGCAAATGAACAAAAAAAAAACTTGTGTGGGAAATAATCTTTCTTGTATAAAAATAAAAATTTGAAGCAAGAAACTTTGAGAGATATTTTGAAAGAATTGATTTAATTCATTATTTTATTAATTTGTATTTATTATTTAGGAAATAATTTATTTATTGTGAATTTTATTATGAATTATTTGATCGTTCACCATATATTCATAATTCAACCAACAAATACAGTAAAACAGAGGGAGGAAGGAGAGATTATGGAGCTCAAGAAAATATGAACAGATTGAACATCTCCCTTAAACGTCACATACGTTCCTGTTTTTTACATTAAATAATGTATTTCTCTTTAGGCAATTCGAACTCGTTAAACAGATGGTTTACGATTATGGAAACAAAACAAGGATTTTAGGGGTTAAAATTACACAAATTAATAAAACAAGAAATGGCACTCGCAGCTGATCTCACAGCTAACTACTGTCACCACTCTCGGATTGTGGAGCATAAAAGCATTTTGAGACATCGAATAACCTATTTGTAGTGTGTGGACGCAGCCTCGCCGGCCTGTTTCCTCATTTCTCGTCGCACATTTCTTGCAACGCATCTCTCGGTGTAGTGTGTTGCGGGTCTAAGCTTGTTACCTTGCTCGCCACCTTGACGTATCTGCCTTGGAAAGTGTCACACGCTAGACACTCGTTGCAGATACTCCTTTTACGCATTTGTGCGTGTCTCTCGAATCACGTTAAACCGGCTTGTTATTTATCATAATTCATTACGAGACTCCAACATACAATTTTTCTATCATTATGAATTCATGTCTTGTACTCAATGCGTGTTTATTTATGGCTCTCTTGAGGATAAATGTTCATTCTAACATGTAGAGACTAATAATAACAAATAACTACAGGCCTGCAGCAGCAAAAATGGTTCCGAACAAAACCACACAAAATGGTTTTCTAACCCACACTAATTAAGAATAACAAATGAAGTGCTCGCGTAGAAAACTTCAATAAATTAGATATTTCAACAAAAACAGTCTTCACGAGTACGGTAATAACACAGTACACAATAAAGTACAACAGTTCTTTACATGCCAAAAATATCAAAAAGCTGCGGTTCCATAACGTCTCTTGTGCGTAGCAAATATTTAATAGAGGAGGGCTCTTATTCGGAGTCTTGGTATCGCCTGACGTCAGTTGTATCGTAAGGGGAGATGCGCTGAGAATGAGAATTTACCGAATACTACTTGATTTTTTGTGAAAATATTTGAATTTTTGTAGAAGAAATTGAATGTGTTTCATTGTTTTTGGATTTTTCACGACTTCCCGGGTACGTAACAAAAACAACTGACAACTTTCACATGGCCACTGTCTGCTTAAAGTATTCTCCTGATTTCTGCGCACCTAACAAATTAGTAGTATAGACAGTTATATTTACGTTTTCGTGTGTTTATGTCACACTAGCAAAATATCCGGCGTTGCCCGGGCTTTCTTCATATCCAATCCTTGGAAATGAGGGAAAATATCAATTTTATATAAACCACGGCGTTGAAGATTATTTTTTTCAACGTAATTGGCTCAAATTTTAATAAAATACTATTATTTTCTTTCATTTTATTTTACAACACATTGCTATTAGATGAAATTTTTGTTATCTTATGCATCGCTACTGGTCTTAAGTGAAAAAAATTAGGTATCCGTTTTGCTGCAGCACTACTGGGATCTGGCGGAATAATTTAGGAACCACGTTTTAAGCGGGATACAAAAATGGTCACCGTGCATCTACAAATATTATTTGAATTATTTATTTTCCGCATTTGGGTTGTGTTAATCTTTAGTAAAATTTACTAGAACACTGCGAAAATCCTGAAGAAGAGCATGTAAAAATTTCATATCCATTCATACGCAACATTTTGTAGTATCGATGTCTGTTACACGTCGTTGAATTCACCTTTATTAGTATAGATTTACGTTTCAATGTAAATAAGCCTAACATGTTCAACCCACATCCCGATTCATCACCTTTCACCCCTCCCTACTCGAGCTGTTCTCTCCGGGTCTGAGACAGCAAACCCTCCTTCCGCCCTGGTCCTCCGGGATCTCCTTCACGTGTCGATATGATAAACTGTCGCCCGACATTTCATTTCCTGGCTTTCCGACATCAGACACGCGGACAGATCCATGGGTGGTCGCCGGGGGAGATACAAAGGCTGCAATCGAGAAGGACGGACGTGGGGAAGGATGGAGAAAGAATTTCCGCGAGAGGTCGAGATGGTCCTGTTCTGCCGCTGGGAGATAGGGGGCCACCCTTTGGATTCCTCTAGGGGACCGGGCGGAGGATGAGGATAACGATGAGGATGGGGAGGAAGAGGGGGAGTCGATTTGATACTCAGGGTGACGGAGACGAAGCGGCTAAAGTTTTTTGGGGGTTCTTCGGTCGACGTGTTAGTTATGTGATCCGGTGGTCGTGTGGTTTCACCCCGGAGCGGGTACTTTTGAGTAATATTCGAGCTGAAAGTCTTCCACGGAATCTGAGAGAAATGAAGGTTGGTTGAAAATTGATTTCAAATCCTCGAAATAGGGTTTTTGTTATCCATGATGGTTTCTGCAAAAAAGAAAATTGCTGTCGTTTTAAAAACATGAAAGAATGATTATATTGACTACACGAAGAGTCAGAGGTTTATGAAGCTTTTTCTTAAAATATAACACGTGTATTCATTAAAATGCTGACCGCAAGCGGTTGCTCAGTGCATTAACTGATGTCACTGCAGCGCCTCTGACCGGGAGGTCCTAGGTTCGAGTCCTGACGGCGGCAGGATTTTCGACACTAGCTTTTCAGCTAGGTTGCATTCAGTCGCTGTCTGGAGGAGAACTCTAGCGGCCTGCTGCTCTGATCGGTAGTTTTCCGTGGTTTCTCCGATCAACACCAGACGAATGCCGGAGCAGTACACTACCGAACGGGTCACGGACCGCGCGCGATCTTTTCTTCCTTTTCCTTGTCCTATCCTCTCCCCTTACACACACACTTACACTAAAATGCACGACACTACCACATATTCCGGGAGATCAGTCGGGAGCTTAGAGCTTGTCCCGCTGGTGGGAGAGCCATCCAGCCATCTCGCCATCCAGCGGGGGAAGATCACCGCCCTCTCCCACGAAAAAAACATGCACTACACTAACGGGACTAATGAACAAAGCAGTTGATGCGCCCGGAAACACGAAAAAATCAATCAATCAATTAAAATGCTGAGATTTTGTTACCACGCAATAGTGTGTGCATAATACTGGAAACAAACTACCATTGCGTTACGTAAGCTCACGTGACATCGTGGTACCCTGAAGTGTGCGATGAGTGTTAGCTAGGTTGTTTTATGTATCAGAGCCCCATTGATTTCACGTCACGCATTGTCATGTTACACCACTGGATATAACGTGAGGTCACGATTATGATGTCAATGGAAAGAAACGTTTTGGAATCAAGTGAGATCACATTCTTCTATCTGTATTGTTTCGTTATGTGGTTTCAAACTTATTTTTCAACAAAAAATTGAGGAGTTATTAATTGAAAAATTCAGAGAAAATTAGTGTTTACAAAAGTCAAATCACTTGAATATCGTGATCTGAACACACAGCCTGGGAGGGAATAGGAAAGGAGCTGAAAGGATCAGGTAAATTTAAAGATTGAACTACGAGTATATATAATTGTTTATAATGTTTTCATAAAAAACACTGTAAAAAATAAACATTAAACTTGCATTTTACTTCTTGAAGTTTTCTTGAAGTTTTCTGGGACTTCAGAGACTCATGGGTACTGTATATCCTTGTAGGGTGTAAATTAAAAAAGAATTGCTTCACAAACTTTATGCTACACATCTGCTTCAAACATGTCTGCGCCAAGCATGTTATGCAGACTTGCAAGGGCAACAAAATGCAGACATAATGCAGAAGGACAATTTACACATTGATCATGTTATGATATTGATACCATGATCAAACATAATGTGGGTGCAAGAACATAATATGAAGGGGAGTGTCGCAGGGTAAAGTTAACGTTGCCGTTTTATGGTTCACCAACATCGCCCTTCCTTAGAAATATCCTCTCCTATATTATTTCAGAAGTTTAGATGAGTTTTGCGACTATCACATGCAACCAATTTCTATTACTGAAGTATCTACAGAAATAGAATTTACGAAGACGTGATGAATTGCACTTTAACTTTAAAAATATTCTGGATTTGTTAAAAAATCTTACTTTAACTTAATTTTAGTATCAGTCAATGAAGATTACAGCTGTACAATTAGAGGAACATGGTAAATGTTTTCTAGTTCTTAAAATGGGTTGGCTATTCCTCCAAACACCGAAGAAAAAAAATAACACAAACTTACAGAAAATATTTGTTATACCTGTATATCAATACGCGAAGAGAAAATTTGTATCCCTTTGTAAGCATATTGCTCGCACGGTGGATTGCGAGAGTTGACATAGTTAAAGTTTGCATGGAGAAGGAATGCAGAAAGCTAACAGTTGTACATAATATGTGCTACAAATATATTCATTATATAATATATTGTGCAGATTCAACTCGCAACTCGTAACTTAATTCAATCGTACATAACTCGGACATGATACTTTTTAAGCCTTAAACCTGATATTCGTGTGCCACAGGGATACGAGTTTTGTTTTCTACGTCTTAGTATCAAAATGATACTTTTTTTACGTTTTTTTCAAAGCTTAGCGTTTAAGAGAAAAATTCTCCTCTCCATATTTTAATTTGTTTACGTGAAAAGTATATTGCTAATAGTAGTAATAATAAATTATAATACTAATAACTATCGAACGTGAATGCATTTGGCATTTATGACCTGAAACTTCTGAAATATACATAATACATACATACATTTATTTGAACTGTTATTGGGTATGACCCAAGTTAAATAACAATAATTACAATAATAATAACAATACTAATAAAGGAGTACAGTACAAACCGAAGATGCAATACTATCACTAATATTAAGTATTATAACAATTATTTCTACTCTGTCATGATATCCAAAAATTATATGTTGGTGATGCTAAAATTTAATACAAGCTACATAAATATTGGCTAAATTATATTTTTTTAAATTCATTGATCGCGTTCACTACACTTCACTGCACTGCACTACACTACACTACACTACACTACACTACACTGTTTTGCTTTGAATTACACTGACCAGCACTTCATAGCACTTCACAGCACTTACTCATTTAATCTCTCTTACTCTCATCTTGTTCTAACTTATTTCTAAAACTTAGGACACTTAGAGGAAAAGCTTTGAAAACTGATGCGGATAAATTGTTCCAATCTTTAATAGTTCTGTTACAAAACGAAAATTTCCCAAGATCTGAATTTTGTTTCCTTTTTTCGAATTTTGTGAGTGTGGTCGCTTCGGCCGAAATAATTTTTTTCTAGTATAACCTGAATGATGTTGGTGTATACATAGTTCGTAGTGGTGTTATTTTGTCGCTTAACATAACATTAGTACCCATATACAAAAGGTTACCGTAGAAAATATATTTGACTTCCGAAACACTTTGCTTTGCGCTGAGTTCGCCTTGTATTTCTCTGTCATGAATGGGTGAGGGTAGCCTAGTGATCCCCCTGTTTTCTTTGTTAGGTTATCATATACTACGATTTAAACACAGTGGCACTTCAAGGTCATGAGCTGGGAGGAGAGGGGGATACTATCGTATATTCGGGAGCTTCGTTACGACTTAAATTTTTGGTACTGGGACTCCCGATTGGATGAGAATGTTCCCCTTTTCTTCCAGCTTGTGACCTCGAAGTGCCACAGCGTTTAAATTAATATATATGCCATAATCATACCAACATCCTCTTTAACAAAAGAACATCAGTAAAGTCAAAAATTAACATAAATAATAAATTACGGTCGAATTTCGATCACTTGACGACCACTAGTATCTATAAATGTATGCAGCTCTAGTTTTCTAATATAGGACCGGGAGAGGTGGCTCAGTGCATCAACTGATGTCACTTCAGTGCCTTTGACCAGGAACCCTAGGTTTGAGTCCCGGCGGCGGAAGAATTTTCCACATTAACTTGACACTTAGGTGAAATTCAGTCGCTGTCTGAAGGAGAATTCTAGAGGCCGGCTTCTCTGATCATTAGTTTTCCTTGGTTTCTCCAGTCAACACCAGGCGAATGCCAGAACAGTACTCTAACAAACAGTCCACGGACCGCTTGCGATCTTTCCTTCCTCTTCCGTGTCCTATCATCACCCTTTACATACACTAACACGCACTACACTACCACACACGCTGGGAGACTAGTTGGGAGCTTAGAAGTTGTCCCGGCTGGGGTGGTGCCCCGCTGGAGTGAGATACATGGTTGGGGAAACCTCGCTAGCCGACCGTAGGTTGGCGTCGGATCTCGCCATCCAGCGGGAGAAGGTCACCGCCACCTCCATTGGGGGAACCATGCATTACACTTACGGGAATAATGACTTTGGTAATTGACGCGCCCGGAAGCACTAACAACGAACCAACTAACCAACCAACTGCATCTAATAAAGGTAATTTCCCTACACTTCTATTGTGGGGTGCTTGCTTTGATACCTTCCCTCAATAGTGTTCTCCGGGACCCGAATGGCACTGGAATGTGACCGTTAATGCTAGAATATTGACACCACCAATTTCCAATTGGTCCATCTTCCTTAAAATCGTCGATGACGCAGTTTGCTGAGTAATTACTGCAGCCATGTTGACCATTACGTGTAGGTGAAACCCAGGACTGTCATCAGAATAATCTAGCACACATTGATGCTCTTACTCCACTAGGGAATGTCGTTCAAATTAGTTACGTCAAACTCACATCGATAACATACATCTACATTATGTACTTCCTGTTCCATTAACTGTTTGCATGACATATAGCATTGCGTAGACTCTCTGGGTGCAAATCTGAAATGCCCATGACAAAACAATAACATGGTCATGAAATAATTTGTTGTCAAATTACTAATGCCATTAATTTATTGGAAATACTTTCAAATGTTATAAAATCTGCAATGAATGTTGATAATATTAAGCCTGTTCATGAACTTTCATCTAGTATCTCCATTTGCCACAGTTGTCGAAAATATTAACAAATAACGATGATTTTACGTAATGATCTACACGTAATTATGATAATACTTTTATTTGCTGAATGTTGTTTTTATTGTTATCATAAAAGTTCAAAAATATGTTTAGATTTTACTGAAATAAATAAAATGGCGTTTTGATTGTCGTAATTTTCATGCGAAATAATTTACAAA
>BLKR01006969.1:0-46447 GCA_011170035.1 Teleogryllus occipitalis | reverse complement strand
GTTATATGTTTTGAAGTTCTCTTAAGTGTTTGTGGAGTTCAATATTATTGTAACTATTTTTAGTGTGCACTGACTATTTACTTATGTGGTTAATTGTGAAAGTTTCATATAAATATATTCTCAAATATTGTTTTGTATTTCTAAGTTGTTTTAGTAATTGTAAATGGTAATATTAATCTAGAGGCACAAGTTCTTTAAGAATTGTCAAATAGAATTGCATTACTAATACTTTTGAATATTGATGCTATGTTCTCAGAGATGCCTTCAGATGCATCAGACATATTTGAGAGGCAAATGTCTTGCAGTATTGATTGCTGAAGATCACCCTGATAGAGTTTATTACAGAGAAATGTCAAGAAGGGGCCGCCGACCCAATTACAGGAACAGCACTAGTAGGAAAAAAGCTGCAGCAAATAACTCTGCTGCTGGTTTCAATGGAAAAACATTCACGTCTGCCACACAACCTCAGGGCAATCAAGATCGAAGAGGTTTTGAGCGAGGCGATAGGAAATTTTCAAAATCCAGATCTAATGCCAGTCACCCTAAAGAGTCTCCAAAGCCTGTGAAAGAAGATGGAGATGGAGTTAAAATTGCTGACTCTCCTGCAGTGTAACATGTTCATATTTTGAGAGTCTGCTTTTATGAGGAATTGTGTTGAAGTTATCTATGAAGATTTATTTTTTATAACAATACTTATGTATGTTTCACTCACAGGTAAGCCTGTAACTGCACATTGGGTCAAGTGTTTCAATGGCTTTCATAATAGAAAGAAAAGTTGTGAATTCCAGATCGGAATACCTGGTTAATTGAATTTAATCAGACCCTGTACCAAAATTTAAGACTAAATGCTGTACAGTGAATGAGTCGGTTATTTTAAGTTTTTTAAAAAACAAATTCTGCCTTATGTCTGGATTGTCATCAACTTCTAAGTTGTGTTGTTTTTCATTTTCATTGTTTTGGGTACAAAAAAATTCTTAATAACATCATTATGTAAAGAAGAGGAGCAGAATAATGAAAAGCTTTCTACTAAAAACTTGCTGTTCCTTTTCTTACAATTTTTGTGTATCATAGACTAAGGCAATGAAATTTCTGTTAATTGTACAACACTATTTTGATTTTTGATTTATATTATTTTTGTCTTGGAAACACTTGATATTTTATTAAATACCAAGAGCAATGTAACACCTGTGAGTGAGTGACTGATGTTTTTGTGATATTAAAATTTGCCTGGTGCTTCACGTAGTAGCATTCCTTCATTAATTCTTTTTTGAAAAGTGATATTTTCCTGATCTGTGATTCAATATTCATTTGTTCTGAAAGGTTTTGTTGCTGTAGTTTTGATTTTGGTACAGCTGAGCCTGAACCTTTTTAATGTTTATTTTCTCACCTATTAGTAGGCTATGTCGGCCTACTTATGTGGTAAAGAGAAAGCATTGAAATGGAACCATGAAAAGTGGCGGATTTTTGACAGAATAATACATATTGTGGAACCATATACCAAAGGATCATAGATTTTGCCCTAGTACTTACAAAATTACTTCCTTTAAAATATATTCTTTAGTATCTTCCTCAAATCCTTGTTTTGTGGTACTGAAAAATTGGTTTACAGTCTGTCTGAAGACAATACAAGCGCACAAACTATGAATAGGTTTTTCCCCAAAATTAATACTAATTATTGAGTGATCTGGCAGATCTCCCTAAAAATTTGAAATGGATATTTTGATTTTTGGGAGTTAAGTACATGAAGTGGAGTGGCCAGGATCCTGGAATCTTTGAAAACCGGAAGAGAACGAGGAATTTGAAAAAGCGTTTAAAACGTGTGTTTCCCCCCCTTTTTTTTCCTCGTCAGTTTCTGATTTGTCGCCAACTTAGAGCACAATCACATTCGTCATGTATTCAGTCAAATGCAGGAGCCAATTCAGATTGTAATGGCGAGTGTAAAACACGAAGTATGTAAGAGAAATCCCAAATGTAGGCTTTAGGACAGCGAAGTCCGTACATCTCCTCGACTCTCGGGTCAGACGACTTCAAATGTTGCAGTGTGCGTAGGTACGTGGGTAGTAGAGATATGGTGGTTATTTCCACCAAGAGTAGAGAGCATGTATTTAATTGTCTACGGGTAGGGCGTGCTGTGCCGGAACCCTCGGAAGGATTTGGAGGGTGCCGGCTGTGCACGGATGAAAGATGTGGAACAAGGATCTCGCCGGAAATTCAGTCGGAGTTAATCCGGCGGAATTGCGGGGCCTGGCATGGTGGAAACAGCGCTGGTGAACACTTCGAGTTGGCGTATTCGCAGAGGCTCCGAAACGCAGTCGATTAAGAGAGACAAAAGGGAGTAGGGCGTTTGTGTACCCTCAAACGTTAAGCACTATCAATCTTATGCACATGCGCAGTTGAAGTTTCGCAGCACTAGTGCATCTGCGCACGCGCGGATGGGTAGTGCTGTCCACTAAGGCATGCACAAACTCATTAGCATGGAAATATCCCTAGGGATGGCAGATTTCTCCTCAGAAACGTCGATGATTTTTCTTCATATCGATATATTTTCCCAGAAACATCGATATTTTCAAATAAAATTATATTTTCAAATAAAATTAAATCTTATGATGTAAAGAACATCCAGTAAAGTTTTGGGGGCAGTGGATAAGCGAATCTTCAGTTCTCTCGCTACATGCTGTGGTACGTCATGTGACCTGCTCAGAAGCAATCGGCTTGCGAGGATTTGTTTACTTTCTCACAGCCAGTGTTTAGCGTTGCCGCTAGTCTGACTCGCACCAGGTAGTGGAGGCGAAAAGGTTCGGCTGTGACGGTTATGATATGAAGTCTCCTGTCGGTAAGTGTTTGTTTTGAAATTTCGTTTTATCTAGCATGTAGTGGTGCTATGTGCATGGTGATGTGAGGGCAACAGTGCATTGAACTGTGTCTTTTACGCTGCCGGTACTGTACACATAGAGTCGTCCCGCAGAGGTTTCCCAAAAGTCAGTGACTTCGCGCGACGGCCATAATGCTCCAACCCAACCCAGCTCTGCTAAGTGTCAAGGAGTACGACGAAGGCCTAAATTTTATTTAACATAAATTTAGAGAAGCTTGTGTGGTAGTTATAGTCCACTAATAGCGGCTAATATCGTAGGTAAAATTGTACATCCCCGTGCGTGCGTTGCATTTGTTTGCGCGAAGAAGGGGTAAAAGAGGGTGCGGGGTATAAACAGAGGCGGGATTTCGGACCCTTTAGGGGGGGGGGGGGGCAAAGAGTCCTACCTGAATAAGATAGTAAAAAGTAACCAATGACTAGTTAAATATAACTCTAACCAAACGACATATGACTATAACTCTAACATTAAAATAAGATTTTTTAGTTTTCTTGGCCCCATACCACCACCCACATCCTCTACTCCAGAAATGTGATTTTTTAATTTTATTTTTTCGTCAACTTAACACTTATTTAATTGAGAAAAATATGAAAAATAAAATAATGTATACTACCAGAAAAACATTTTTACTTTCTCGCTTCCATTTACGCAGTAGAGAGAAAGAATGTAATGTTGCGCGAAAAGACGAATTTTTGACAGAAAATCTCATATTGCCGGGCCATAATAACGAAAAAGTGCATAAATCAAGTTGCTAAATTTAGAAAAAGTCGTCTAACACGTGGTGTAGCCTGAATCCCCGTTGAATAAGATTTCTAAACTCACCAGGTCATGCGAGGAAGCCAAAATGAATGGTACATAAAATAAATTCACAGGGGACAGCAGTCCACGCTGCTATTTCCTGCAGACATCATTACTGGCATAAAGTGCTCAATGCACACATTCCTCCTTCAAAATGTCATCCACAGACAAGGCAGATTCTAAACAGTCAGCAGATATTTCCTGCACCAATAATAAAATTTGTATTATGTTCATTAATACATCATCTTCCTTTTCGGATTAGCCATATTGCCTGTTCCAGCCTCTTTCCATCTCATTCTTGGCCTTCCAATGTTTTTTTTCCCTTCCAGTGTAAGCCCCCTTTGTAATACAGGGCTTGCACTGGAAGTCCGTCTTGTGGCATATTTCCGATATGTGTCACCCATTGCTGTCTGTACTTCGTAATTTTTTTCATGTAGTTTTTTTCTGCCCTAGTTCTTCTCTTATTTTTTCACTTTTTATTTGGTCTCGTAGTATACAACCTTATACACCTCTCAAAAATTTCATTTTTGCTGATTCAATCCTCCTAAAATCTTGTTTTTGAACCAAAGTTTCAGATCCACACAGTAAAACTGGGAGGGCCATAATATCATAAAATTAAAATTGGGTTTCTTTCTCGGACTTTCTTTTTAAACGTTCTACTTATAGTTCCACAAACTGCTTGAAATTTATGAATCTTGCTGGTGACCTCCCTCTCTCATCCATATGTAATTTCACACCCGAAATGTGTCACTTGTTCTAAAACCTTATTTTGAAGAACAATCTTCGTCCTTACTGATTATTTTCTTTTAAAAGCCATTACTTTGATTATATTAACTGATACTATCTTATTATACTCCATAAAAAATTGCTCCAGTTGGTAAATAGGTCTTTGCAAATCATCTTCGTTTTCCTGCAAGATTACCTGGTCAGCATATAAAAGGGTTTTTACAAATGTATTTTTGCCCAAGTAAATTCCTGAAGGTACCACGTTCTTCCACCTTTTAATTATATATCTCAGGTGTATATTAAAGAGTGTTAGAGAAAGACTGTCTCCCTGCCTTACTCCTTTATTTATAATCCTCTTCCCGGAAACAAATCCATTGCATTTTACTGTGATATTAGTATTGTCGTACATACTTTTCACCACTTGCACAAGATGACTTGGGTACCCTTCTTCCTTCATAATGCTTCATAATTTACATCGGTTGACATTATCAAAAGCCTTCTCAATATCCCTAAGACTAAGTGTGTTTCTATATTAAACTCCACTCGTTTCTCAATTATTTTTTTAAATTTAAATATGTCGTCTATTATTGAGCGACCTTTTCGAAACCGCTGTTGTTCCTGAGGTAGAGTGCAGTCTGCATTTGGAGCGATTCTGTTATTCACAATTTTTGCATATAGTTTATAACCCTAGTTAAGCAGACAAATACCCCTATAGTTGTAACATTTACTTAGATCTCCTTTTTTAAAAACGTGTAGTAATTAACGAATCTAACCATTCATCTGGTATTGAACATTTTTGCCAACATTCATTCATTAGGTGGAGCAGTTGAAATTTCAGTAGCATACCTCCATATTTCATTAATTCGACATCAGAACCACAGGCTTTCCTATTCGGGGTGTGTGTGTGTGTTCATGCATTATCAAGCTCTTTCATCAAACAAATCTACATTTCTTTTTGTTCCTTTTTCTTCATCCGGCGTCAATTTCACTCCATAATTTTACAAAGTAGTCTTTCCCAGAAATTATATTCAATCTTGCCGTATCTGTTTCTTCTAAATTCATTGTTTTTAACACTTTATAGGCTATACTTTGTCTTCCAAATACATCATGTTCTAACATATTCACATATCTATCCCAAGATTCTTGACGTGTTTGTCTCACTAATAATTTAGCTTTACTCCTTTTTTGATTGTAGTTCTGTTTAGTCTGCTCGTTTCTGTTTTGTAGATAATTTAGGTATGCTACCTTTTTTCCTGCACTGCCTCTGCAACCGCATAATTCCACATTTTCAAAGTTTTCCTTTTTCGCCTAATTTTTCGAATGTCTAATGCCTCACGTGCTGTCCTTCTTATTGATTCTTTAATGTTTCTCATTCTTCATTCAGATCTTCTGATGTGGCGATGTTACTCAAGAACTGATTCAACCGTCTCTGATATAACTCCCTTATACTATCATCTTCTAGTAGAAACACTTTATACCCTACATCTTCTTGTTTATTTTTTGAAGCAGTTCGTTTCTTCCACATTGCTCTTATTTTTATTTTTGTTTCCACTTGATAGTGATTTGAATAAATGACATCTTTCCTCTAAAAAAGTTTCTAAGTATTTTTTCATTGAAGAACGTGTAGCTCGTACTTCTTCCATTTGTTATCCACATACATCGCTACACCAGCTTTTGCTATCTCTCTCGCTGTTCCACTCCACTATAGATATTTAATCAGTCATCGATCTCTCTTGTTCCCTTTGTTTTCTTTTTTGTTTCTGTTATTACAGCAATGTTGGTTTTCCTTTCTTCAAATATCTTTAATATTTATATTTCTTTATTTTGTATGCCGCTAACTATTACTACATTTAGTACATCCTTTATTCCCTAATGCTTTAACCTTTTTCGCTTGCTGTGGTTGTCATCAAATCGGTCCGGCTTCTTTCCTTGAAGCTTGCCAGTATTAGAATACATCCCCTGGCCGCGTTACGGGCGCTGCGCAGGTTGAGTTCGGTAGAGGGGCTGCCTCCGAACTTGCAGAATTTATTTAGGGCTTTTTTCCCCTATATGGGTTGGTTTCACCTCACCTGAAGAGCCCCATCTACCCCAGTGTGAAGCGAATGGGGAAGAAATCATAAGGATGGGGCGCCTCTGAGTTACTCGATCCACGCGTGGGTCCCGCGGGTAGGGAAGGATGGCACTGAACGATCGAAAGGTGAGGACAGCGGTCAACTGCTCCCTTATGGGCAGGAGAAACCAGGCTGATTGCTGCATTCCCCACCCTCTGGTAGGGATGTGCAGGGCGATGGGGCCGCGACATCCCTATGCATACATTAATACACAATATAAATATTCAATTTAATGTCGTTGCAACAAAAATAATAAGACTATATTAAATGTAAAGGAAATAACACCCATAATGATATGAAACCAGTGTTAACGAAGCATCAATCATGCGAAACATAATATTACTTACTCTTTGGAATCTCACTGCGAAGTTAACAGCCTTGTACCTTCCGCGTCTTCTGTTTGGTTGTTATGGCAATTGGAAACCCATCAACGCCGAATATTCGCCATTTTTTCTTCACAATCTTGCACTCTGAAAACACACTGTGCTCAACAACTTGAAACGATTTTTACCAAGGGAAACTTTTGGAATCAATTTAGCAAAGGAAAGTTTTGGAGACAGTTCAAAATAACATGGGGAAACTGTCGACAGATGGCAGGATATCAGAGTTTTTTTTTTGTTTTAGAGAATTGCTGGGGGAGGCCTGTAGATCGCTGCACTTTCGCGCACTGCGCCTTTGCATCCTTCGACGCTATTAGTGCAAAAGTCGGGATCAAGATGGCGGACCTTTCCATAATTCTCTCTGCTCAAAATTTAAAGAAGCCTTGGAATTAGTCTATCTAGTGATAGAGAACTGTTTCGACCGGCCGCCTTTCGAGCCATCTAAAGCTAGCAGCGCCCAAAAACCAATCTCAACCAAAGTATATCGAAAATTATTGGCCAATTTTGGACTAATTAAGTGCTCTATTCCTGAATTTTAGGCTCCTTTGGATTTCCCAAAATCGTGGGCACTGTTAACTTTAGACTAAAGCTAGCAGTGCCCACTCAGAAAATACATCTAAAAATCAATTCAAAAACACGAAACCACACCCAAATTTTAAGAATAATTTTGAACTCTAGGATAAAAATTACTCCCGCATTTATATTCTAAAATTTAGGGCTGTACAAAGAGAAACAATTAACGTTGGTTCTTACGGGCGAATAAACAGCAAAATTAAAAACAAAAAACTTAGAAAAATCTGAAACCCTACCCAAAATGTAAGCATAATTTTAGGCTCTAGGAAACAAATTACTCCCGCATTTATATTCCAAAATTCAGGACTGTATAAAGAGAACCAATTAACATTGGTTCTTACAGGCGAATACACATCAAAATTAAAAATTCTTAGAAAAATCTGAAACCCTTCCCAAAATGTAAGGATAGATTTGGTCTCTAGGAAAAAAAAACTCCCGCACTGATATTCTAAAATTCAGGACTGTACAAAGAGAACCAATTAACATTGGTTGTTAGGGGTGAATGAACATAAAAATTAGACAAACTTTAGAAAAAAATCCGACCACTACCCAAAATTGAAGGATAATTTTCGGCTTTGTAAAAAAATTACTCCCGCATTTATATTCCCAAATTCAGGGCTGAACATAGAGAATGTTCAAAGTTGACCGTGCAAATCGGACCTATGTCACTTTTGTAAGTGTATTTTACTCTGCTCGTAAAATAAATTGAAAAAAAAAAGAAAAAAAATTGGAGCCGTTTTGGAGAAAATTTTGAAAATGTCCGGGGGGCTTCATGTAAAATACCCCCAAATTTTTAAGAATGTTTTTCAAAATTTCAAAGCTTCAACTAGAGCCAGTTGGACAGGGTTTTCTTCAATTTGGAAAGGGATTCACGACAATTTACTTGCATGTTGCACTTTATGATAATCCATTTTCAATAGTTTTAAAAAATGACAATCTAACCTTACCTAACATTACGTAAGTTTTTGATAAAATTACATGAGGAATTCGTATAGATTTCATAACTTACATATACATGTGATATACGTAATCATACGTCATCATAAATATACGAATGATGTACGATATACATGTGAAATTTATTAAGTCTGAGTAACAGGAAAATTTATTAAGTCTGAGTGTTGCTTTTTAAATCTTTAATTGATTTACATACGCAGTCCATTATTTTGGCTACACCATTAAAATTATTACAAACGTACAGGAATTCCTTCCACTAGATTGTTGATAGGGGCAGAGATTCTATTACAAGATATTTATACATCCAGCAACATGTCATTCGAATCTCATGGTTCTTTAACCTCTTCCTGTTATGCAGTTCAGTCTACATAGTCTACATACTACAGTTACATTTCTGGACATAAATGTAACTTCATTTTCTGTGCACGTCTTCTAGAATTCAGTGGGAAATACAATTATTCAAATTATCGTTTCCATGTTGTCGCGGCAGGAAGTAATAAGAGCCAAAATTTATTGCTTATTTATCTTTAAAATAGATTTTATTACATGGGAGTTTTTTATTGTTTTTTTCTCCCTTTCAAAATTCAAAATTTATTGCTTATTTACCCTTGAAAATAGATTTTTTACATGGGAGTTTTTTTGTTTTTTTTTCTCCCTTTCAAAATTCAAAATTTATTGCTTGTTTATCCTTGAAAATAGATTTTATTACATGAGAGTTTTTTTTCTTTTTTTCTCCCTTTCAAAAATTCAAAATTTAAGTAGAATATGACTTAGTTAGTGTAGGGATCACAGAATTTTGAAAATGTGCACACAATTCACTTTTCCCCATAGCACGTCATACGCAGTTTTTAACTGTTTTTTTGACGTAAAATAAATAAATAAATAAATAAATAAATACATAAGCTACATATCCCAATACGAAATACGAATATTATTTGTTAGTTTAAAACACATGTTCTTTCTTCCAACTCATCACATTTTACAATCATACAATTAGAAGGGTAATAAAGAGACAAGATTTGTCGACAAATTCAACAAGAAAGATTGCAAAAGAACATGGATCATGACCATTTTTGTGTAAAAGGAAAAACTTATTTATTGAGTTTAGAATACCACCATTGCTTTGCGCATTCATTTATGAATCATTGACACTCCTCAATAATATTTTCATGCAATACAGATCTCGTCTTCTCAGATTTCTCCAGCTCACTTTCTAACTTTGAGGCAACAGAACCGAAGCCACTTATGGCACCTGTCATGAAAACACGAGGATCGTTTCGAAAGTGATGACTTCTAATTATTTGTATGACAACTACAGTAAATAAATAAAAGCAAACTTAGTATAATGTGTTAGAACACAATTTTATTGCACACACAACACTATTTTCCAATATAGTCTCCCTTTTTCTCTATGCACATTATCCACCGATAAACAAGAGCCTGCATGCAGGCTGGTAAAAATCTGTACCAGCCGAGCTGACCCGTACGGGGAATTCTTGGATTGTCGTTTTATTTCTGGCTCATAAAGGTGATATGTCTCGTCATCACCGATTATTAAATCCAGAAAACCACCATCTTCAGCTGCACATTGAGTCAAAAGTTCTCACGAACTTCCATTCGGTGCTGTTTGTGATCCTGTGAGAGTCATCGCGGGTCCCACCTCGCGCACAATTTTCGGTAATTCAATTTACTGAACTCGTCTCGTGGCGCAAGAGCGAAGTCGCTCGCCTTTCACCAAGGATGTCCGGGTTCGATTCCTGTCGATTCCCGGACAATGTCATGTGAAATTTTTTTCAACAAAACGAGTTCAGCTGCTTCACGAGGGCTAGTCCAACCCCTGTGAAGTGTCCTAAACCCTACCCCTATCCTAGTTCCTTCCAAATTCTGGCCGCTGGGTGGTGACGCAGGAGCGTGCAAGAGAGAGGCGCGTACGCGAAGATGCTACCTGGCGGTTCTCTTGACGACTAACAGACTACACATATTGGAGGATTTCTCCCAAAGACATTGACTTTAAAAACATGAATAACGGAGGATTACTCCTAAGCGCTCAACGCCCAATGGGGGTTATGAGACGCGTTGCGTCATGACGAAGGCGCAACGAATTAAAAAAAGAAAAGAACTTTACCTCTAATGCATTGTAGCTAATGTTCAGCGCCGCACACAGTTCCCTGGTCGTCGTGTGCCTATTTGCTCCGATGAGCTGATCGAGACGCTCCGCATGGCGCCGTGTGGCAGCTGTGCGTGGACGACCGCAACGTGGTTTGTCTTTCACGTCGCTGCCACCATCGCTGAAACGCACTACCCATCGCCGCACACTGGTTGAATCGGGCCATAAACCTGGCCATAATGGCAAAATTCAAAAGCGCGTTCGGAATTCTGACTTAGAAAATCTCGTTCGGAAGACTTTGGAGCACACTACTTCCGCTCCAGAAAGTTATTTCAATCCTTTTTGTCTTCCTCACGGTCTCGTGAAGTTACTGTTGCTCGAAACATTGGAATTCATTGATTGTCAACGATATTCGTGAAATTAAAAAAAGTGTATAATTTTTTTTGTGAATTCTTTTTGTATTTCCGAATAGAAGACACTTTTGACTAGAAGTTAGGTATATTTTTAAGAAAAAGTGTCAAATAATTTTATTATAATACGACTGAATTCTAACGTATAAAGCGTAACAATGTTAGTGACGAGTATTGTGGATTACATATTTTGTCCTGCGTATTCCTGCCTCAAGCAGTTTTTATATTCATCAAGTAGAATGCCCTTAATTAGAATAACACATTGAGCTGCAGATATCTGCACCTTTGGTTTTATAACCTCTTTACTGCAATGCTACATAGTAAGATTTAACACTAGATATCGCGAAATAGCCTTCTTCGCCACAGGGAATTATTTTCTATGTACATTTTTTCGATTTTTCCTTCTTATAATTACTTTTAATAAGAAAATTACTGATATAAATTTTTGGAATGATAACAACATTAACCCGCGACTGTGAGAACTATTCTATCCATATTTCTACTCATATTATTTTTATGAGTCAGCCATTTCCAAACCGCCATTTTGAATTTTGAAATTTCATTATGATATTCGAAATCAGTGATCTCCAGAACCCCATATGTATATTTTTTACGAATTTTTGTGTTTTTAAATGAGAAAAGCCGCCATTTTGAATTTTAAAATTTATTTATGATATTCAAATTCAGCGACCTCAAAAACCCATTGATACCCATTTTTACGCAAATCCACTCGCATTTGCAATTATGACTATGTTTTAGGCCCGATTGAATCAGTGTGCGCCACCATACTGTAGTGACATCCATTGTAAAAGTTTCCCGTAAAAGTTCAATAAGCGACTGCTAGCACTGACAGCAGGTGAGAAATTCAGTCACACATCTCTGCTTATGACGCGCGTTTCAGCTAGACGCCATTTTAGCATACTGTCACTGCGCTTCTATCTTACAAACGAAATTAAACGAACATTAACGGAAGAATCAAATTCCACTATGAAACCACCCACATTCGTTTATGAGGTGATACGCCAACGTAAACAAATGAGAGGCATTACTTTCGGAACGATCCTCGTATATTTGAAAAATCTAATGCAGAAAACAACGCATACAAATTTCTCAATCATTATATTATACACATATGTTACACTACTGCGCATTACTTTATGATTACGCATTATATCGACTTGTATAGCTCTTCAGTTGCGTGAAACGTACGGAATGATATAGAAATGGCACAATACTAGATGGAAGTGATTCAAGTTACGAACTAAACCCAATACACATAATAATAATAATAATAATAATTATTATTATTATTATTATTATCATTATTATTATTATTATTATTATTATTATTATTACAATAATAATAATAATAATTATTATTATTACAATAATAATAATTATTATTATTACAATAATAATAATAATAATAATAATAATAATAATTATTATTATTATTATTATTACAATAATAAATTAATTAAGGTTTTTAATCGAGCCGTATGGCTGACGAATGCAATTATTTGATGAATTCGATAAAACAATCAAATGCAAAGGGCATTTATTAATTTCCCATTCAATTACAGTAACTTAAATATTTTACTCACCTTTCGAGATCGGAGCGAAACCAGAAGAAACTTTTCCTTTTCCCTGCCAAACAGCGTTGGCACGTACTGGAGCCCAACATTTCTCCATCGTAATCTACATACAACCCGTGATAACAATGTACAACAGCAAATACCGCTCGCAAACGAAATGGATCTATAAAAGGTTGTTTGTACAGTGAAGGTGCACCCGGGTAACGCTAGTGGGTGGAATTGCTCTCGTGGATGAAATCAGCGGTATTATCTCCGCACGTTTTCTTAAGCCCTTGCTTCGCTAGTTGCGAGAGGAGTGCGGAGTTTGGTTGTTTTGCTAAAAGGAATTTTATATCAAATTTGTAGTTCGTTTTTCGATGCAGAATAGTTTCTATTTCACGGAAGAGAACATTTCTGTTTATCCTATTTTGTCTAAACGCTCTTTGCTACCATTTATTCTTAATTCAACTAATGTCAGCTGAAGAGTGGGGGTAGGCATTCCTGGGCCCAAGAAAACGTGCGAGTATAATATAAGAACCGTAAGCTGTACCACCACCTGATTAGCAAATTAACGAAGTAGCGTTTGAAATTACGCATGTACTTTAAAATAGATGCCGCCACATGGAAACGACAGTGGCGCATCCTCTAGACAGTACTCTCAAACAACTTTCACCTCCTTTTATATATACCTCCATGCTATGTTATATAAAGTCTCAATATTTGTGATTTTGTTTTGTTTTTTGCGAGGACGAATAGTTGAATTGTTGCTTCCGAAACAAGCTTGCTTTATTAATGTAATGAAATGATGTTATATTTTTACTGTATATGAAAATATTGGAAATTCATCAAAAGCGATTTTAATGGGGAATAAAGTTTGTATAAAATAATGCATTATACTAAAATGGAAAGGTCGGTATTTACATGCTTTCTATTTTTCATAATTATTTGCACTCCTTAATGTTCTAAAATTTCTAATTTATTGTGTTTTTTGGTGACTTCTTCCAATGCCACGTGTGCTTCTGTACCTGCCAGAAGAGGCCCAAAGAATGGAAACTCTCGTGTCACTCACAGGGCCGTTCGCGTGTGTCACCTCTGTGGCTTGCTGTTTTGGACGATCCCCGTGGCACAAGGAATAATGTGGACGTGGAACCCCTTTGATACAGTTGAGCCATGATATTTCTTTAATATACATGTAGAAAACAGGTTTATGCGGATAAATGGGCAAATGACATACATCGTTTTCTCATTTGTAACTTTGAGGATATTGTCACACCGGGAAGTACATACCACAAACAGTCGACTCCGGTTGTAGTTAACTTCTGGGGACTAACATTTTTGGTTCACAATATCAGAGGTTCACTATATCCGATGTCAAAATTAAATAAAACTAGTACAACCGTGCGAGAACACATGTTAATATCCATCCTCTTCCCTATCTTTCCTTTTCCATATTAAGAGGGGAAGTTATTAACAAAACGTGTTAATTTCTTTAAAAAATTTCAAAATGTCACTTCCACTGTGTATGTAGAATTTAAAATAAAAATAAAGAACAATGAAATTGATGTTTGAAATAAATTTTGAACAAAGGCCTATTCAGTATTATAGACATGTTCTTGGAACAATTCACAACACTTCCTTAAAAACATTTGAAGTAATTATATAATCTTTGTTGACAGTTAAGCTTTTCGTTTTCCTTATAGTCACAAAAAGATTATAGAAGATTTTTTTCTCTCGAGAAAGCGAAGTAAAGTTGTCCAGGCGAAAATATAGGATCAGGCAAGCACAACCCTATTCTTTGGAATATTATTCAGTTTTATTACCGAACTGAGAGGAACTTCTTCTTCTGTCAGCTCTCCAGCACTAACAGTTTTACCATGGCTTCTTTTATTGATACAGCCCAATCTCGTCGGTCTTCTGAGTTACTTCTCCATCTTTTCACGATTGGGGTCCTCAGATCTTCCATCTCGTCATTCCATCTTAACCTCGATCTGCCTTTGCTCTTCCTACATATACCTTCCATGCTCCCTACATATACCTTCTTTACTGTCCTTTCTTCCTTCATTCTTATTATATGTCCAGTCCATTCCAATATTATCTTGATGCAGGTGACTATCTTAGGTGTTTAATATAAATTCGTCCAACTGTGCATTTGTTCTACTCCTCTAGATTTCATTTTCTTTAACCGGTCCAAATATTCTACGTAAGATTTTTCTTTCCCATATTGACAGGTTATTTTCCATTTACTTCGTGGGGGTCCAAACTTCAGAACCATTATATATCACCAGTTTAATGACAGTATTGTACAATTTTAACTTAGCAGTCTTTGAGATCCTTCTTGTCTTAAAAATTTTGTATAGGTTACCTATTCCTTTTAATATCATTTTCTACTTCGTTATTTTCAGTAAAATAGGAACCCAAATACTCCGTAGCATTCATCCATTCTGTATTTTTCCATTTAAATTGACACATTTTAATTTTTGATAACTTCTTCTAGTTCACATATATTTAGTTTGGTCCTCATTTATTACCAACCACATTTCTTTTGCTCCTTCCGTTAATTGGTGTAATGTAATTTCCATATCTTTAATCTATTTATCATTACTACATCATCAGCATATGGCATTGCTTGTACAACTCTATTCATAATTGTTCTCTTTGAATTAATATCAATATTTCTTATTACTTTTTCCAGGCTTATGTTAAATAACATAGTAGATAACCCATCTCCCTGTTTTAATCTACACACTGTTGTAAATTCCGCTGATATCTTCCCTTGGAATTTAACTACATTCCTAGTACCTTGTAGAGTCATTTGCATTATCTTACTAATTTGAATGGTATACCAAACTCATATAATACCTTTATTATTTCCCATCCATTTATATTATCAAATGTTTGCTTGAAATCTATCTACAGTTGGTGAATCTCTACAATTTACTTAAATAATTCCGTCAATATTTGCCTGAGGCTGAAAATTTGTTCCGAAGTACTTCTTCCTTTCATAAAACCACTTTGATAATAACCTATACTTTTGTCATAGTATATTCTTATTTTTGTGACTAAAGTTGCCGAGAATAGTTTATAAATCGTACTCAGTAACGCTATACCTCTATAGTTCTTACATTCCATTTTACTTCCTTATCTATTGGATATAGAACTGCCATTTTCCTGTATCTTATATCACTATCTTATCACATCTATTCTCTCTATTAAGTAATATTTTTTGTCTATATTTGGCTCTTACCAGAAAATGGCTCGTCCCTGATCAATTTGTGTACATGGTTGCTTTATCCAGTGTAATCCACATACCCTTGTGTATTAACCCTTATGTAACGCATACCCTTACGTAACGTTCCTTACGTGGGTACCACGTACTACTCAAAGTCAAATTGTTTGCCACCGCGAAACCAACTGCTTTGCCCCCATTATCATTATTCTGAGAGGCATACCCGTGCAATTTAGTGGCCCAGAATATCAAGTAATTAGTTTTATTTCGCACGCAGTTACAGATTCTGCTCGTCTCTGAACAGGTGGGGTAGTACCGAGAAGCGCCGGAGCAGCAAAGTGTAATAGAATGTCCAAGAAACTCTCGTCCTATATTTTACGGTGCGAGGAACGTTTCTTCGTGGCTTTCCGGATCAAACTTCCCGTTTTTAAGACCCTAGAACGCTTCGTTTAGGGGTAATTCAACTGAAAAGGGTTGCGTATTGCATTAGACATGAATATTTAAATGCAGGTTTTCAACAAATCCGTCACGTTTTTTTTAAATTTGACGTTGAAATCGTCTCGTCTCCGTGAAGTTGTCTTTATTTTGAGACCTCATTTATGAAGATCGGTTGCATGTTCGCAATAGTCAGTTATACTACCGAAAAACGAAATGTATGAGAGAATTTTATATAATACAAACAATAAAACATGGGATGAAGTAACATCTGAACTATCATACGCTGTACAAACTATATTCTCACCTATTTTCAAGGATTAATAAATGGATGCTGTAACATGTAATCACTCTGGGAAAGCGTTACTTCTGCCTGTGCGGGGGTGGTGGAGGAGGGGGGAGCCGTTGGGCAACGCGCGCGTGCGCGTGCGCAGGGCGGCGCGGGGTCGGCGGACGCGGGAGGCGCCGCGCGCCGCCTGCCGGCTTTTCCCCTCAGCGACGACCTCTGGGCGCGGGCTGGCTGGGCGCTCTTCGGGTGAGCCCTCTCGCTTCCGCTCAAACGACGAAGCCAATATATATCACTGTTTATTGGAAAATTGGTATTTATGCACAAAGGGAATTATAAGGGTTCTAATGATACAGCGGCGACAAAAAAGACAAGGGCCTTTGGCCTGAGGGCGTGTGTATGTGTAGGGTAGAAGAGGAGACAAAAGTAAGGAAAAATAGAGCTCGTAAGATAGAGAAGATCCCTAAAAAGTGCTATTACTGCTCCTAATTGTAATTTTATTGATTAGAGAAATACGGAAAATTTCCGATCAGAGCAGCCGTCAGTTAGAATTGTGTAGTCAGCGGCTGAATTGAACATTACGTAGCTCTCTAGATAGCGATGAAAATTCACTGTCGGGCATGGATCTCTTTGAGCTCCCGGCTCAAAGGGTTCCATGCCCTTATAAGGGATCTAATAATGCAGCGGCGACAAAAAATACAAGGACCTTTGGCCTGAGAGAGTGTGTATGTGTAAGGGTAGAAGAGGAGATTAAAGTAAGGAAAATAGCGCTCGGAAGATAGAAAAGATTCATAAGAAGTGCCATTATTGCTCCGGCATTCTCATTTTATTGATTAGAGAAATACGGAAAATTTCCGATCAGAGCAGCCGTCAGTTGGAGTTCTCTAGACAGCGGCTGAATTGAACATTGCGTAGATGGCGTTGAAAATTCGTTGTCGGGCATGGACCCCTTTGAGCAGCGGGTGCGTGCGTGCGGGGGCAAAGTGCGTGTGGCTGTGCGCAGGGGCGCGTCGCCGTCGCCTGAGCCGGTGGGGGACGCAGCGCTGGCCAACGCATCGGCGGCGGCGGCAGAGACAGACGCCCTCGAGGTGCGCCACCCACACCCTCGCTCTCTTTACGCCTCGCTGCCCAGTATTTACGATGCTCGTGACGATTTTCAAATCGGAGATAACAGTTACTACTTTTATTACAAGGGCGTGAAATGATTCTTTCTTCAACGATGGAGATAGAGACCGAAAAGTCGAAGCAAAAAACAATCGAGTTCGAACAAGAACTAATCGCTTCACTCATGAGTGAATAAATATATAAACAAAATTGTTTTCTACGATCGTATAAAAATGCTTCTGTGACGAATCCATGTTGATTATCATAGATTATTTAAACCAAAAAGAAAATTTTGCAATTTTTTTGAAAAATTTTTTTTTTCAATGTGAAGTCTTGTGAAAAGTTATTTTTTTTAAGTGAAGTGAAGATCTCTTTAGAATAGGCTATTTTACGCAGGCTGTAAATAAAATACCTAATTTTTATATGATTGTGCTTTTATTTAAAGACTTGAACTTTCGTCCGCGATCACAGAACCTTTTAAAAAGGTTTATTTCGAAAATATTAAGCTTTTACGATCTTCAGCTGTCCTCCTTTATTAGGGCGGCCATCTTTAAATCAACGTTCGCGTGAGTAGTTCCTTGGCTGTCCGCGAGACGCCGCTTCGCTGGCACAGGTGCCAATGGCGGCCGAAGCGGCACCTGCGCCCAGGGCGCACGTCTCCCGAACAACCAAGGAACTACTGATTCCGGCCGCGGGAGCCTACGCTCTCAACGTTCGCGTTAACTTACTCGGCAAGAAGCAAATTAATTTTGCCGAAAATCGTGTTTTTTTCTTTTCAAAATTTGACACTGAGATTATTAGCTGAAGAGGTGTTTCCAGACCTCAATTTAGAGGAAAGCAATTATAAAATTAGTGAATTAATCGAGTTTTTTAAAACGAGTTTAGTAATCTCTGGCATCACAGTTCGCGTGCGTGGAAGGGGGTAATTTGCCAAGGACAGTATTCAATAATTTATAATTCATGTTTAACTGAGTTAAAAAGTGAACATAATGTTTTGCATAAAAAGGAAAAAAGAAAATTTGTTTGTCACATTGAATTATAATACCCTTCACTGTTGACTTGAAATAAAGTTCAATTTACAGACTGAAAATTGTGACAGAGGTTCTTATTATTATTGTAGTTTTTCATTAAAAACATCGTTAAAAGTAGAACAGAAAATATCAATGTTAAAAATATCGACTTTTATAAGTCGATACTTAAACATGGACGTTTTTTGAAAACATGGACATGGATATCGCATGGACCCATGTGTGTGGCGTCGGCTGTTTGTTGCAGGAGGAGCGGGCGTTGTCGGTGCTGGCGCCTCCTCTCGTCCGCGTTCGACGGCAGGCCCCGCCCGAACCCTCGCCCTCGCCCTCGACCCCGCCCTCGCCCTCAGCCACCTCGCCCCACGGGGCCACCACGCCTCGCTCCTCGCCTCGCTCCACGCAGGCCGCCCGCCCGCGCTCGCCCCCGCCCGCGCCCGCGGCCCCGAAGGCCGTGGCGACGGCGCTGGCGCCCGCACCGGTCAGCACACACGCATCACAAACGCCCACTTCACTTATCATTACACCGGCAAAGGTGGATCAGGGCATCAACGTGTGTCACTCCAATGCCTCACGGGAGGTACTCGCTCCTGAAGGTGGCAGGATTTTCGACACTAGCTTTTCAGCTAGGTCAAATTCAGTCCCTGTATGGAGGACAATTCTAGAGGCCGGCTGCTCTGATCGGTAGGTTTCTGTGGTTTCTCCGATCAACACCAGGCGAATGCCGGAGCAGTACCCTACCAAACGGGCCACGGACCGCTCGCGATCTTTCCTTCCTCTTCCTTGTCCTATCCTCTCCTCTTACACACACACTTACACTAACATGCACTACACTACCACATATTCTGGGAGACCGGTCAGAAGCTTAGAGCTGGCCCCAGCCGGGGCGGTGCCTCGCTGGTGAGCGATTTTTGGTCGGGCAAAATCCGCGCAAGCCGACGTAGGTCGCCGCTGGATCTCGTTAGCTAGTGGGGAATATCACCGCCACCTCCCGTAATGAAAAACATGCACTACACTTACGGGAACAACCACTTTCGCCGTTAACGGGCACGGAATCACTAATAAATCATTTTACTATTTCAAAACACGATGCATACTAACTGTAATTTTGGGAATGGCCTTGGAACAAATGGCCACTAAGCATGCAATACACGTTTTATATTTTATATTCACTTACCTAAACACAAAGTAATTAAGCAAAACACTGAAAACCGTAACTCGATGGAACTTCATCTACAAAAGAATTTATAAATGTTGGAACTAAACCTGCGGTTCTTGGCTTATCACGCTAGTTCTTCGCTTTCGTTCACTACCTCGCGACGTCAGGGTCGTTTCCTTACTACAAGAGATAATAATTATGGTAATTATTCCCATTTAATGTTTCTAAATGATTATATTTATTAATTTTGTTTTCTGTAAATAAGGCGTCAGAAATGAAGCTCTGGGATGACCTGTAATTTTTAATATTTATTGCGCTTGTAAGTGATCTTGCAGCATTCGTTTTCCAACTGCGGTGTGTGTAGAATAAATCTTCTCTCATTTTCCCCGTACGAGAAACACAATGAATTCAAACACAGCCCACCCAATAATACAGAAAAGCAGAAACGAGTTCACTGAAACCAGATTCCTTAACTATCGAGTAAGAAGAAGGTAAACGACAACAGTGACAATCTCAAACAGATAATGTTCGTTGTGGATGTGCGTACTCATTAGATAAGTCTGATGAATTCTGAAATGCAATTGCAGTCCACGAGTGGAAGAGTCCTCAAAATACCACGACTCAACCAGCACCACTTTCATTGACTACCTTGCATATTGTCTGCAGCCCCTACGCGCTCCCCAACTACGATAGCACCCTACATTTTAAGAATTACCGCCCAGTAGGCCGTGACCGCCTTTGAAGCACCGTTGCTCGGAGTCTCCAAATGTGTGAGGGCACTGCGCCATCTGCTCCCGTAGGCGCCGGCCTCGGTGGCGTCTCCGGCCCCGCCCTCCGCACCGCCGCCGCCGCCGCCACCGCCATCCCCACCTGCCCTGCCGCCGCCGCTGGAGGCGAGCGCGTCGCCCCCGCCGTCGGCGGCGCCGGCCTCCCCGGCGGCCGCGCCTCCGCCGCCCCCGCCGCCCCCGCCACCCCCACCGCCCCCGCCGCCCGAGCCCCCCGCGGCGCCGCCGCAGCGCCCCGCCGCCTTCAACGTCATGTCCTCCGTGCTGCGCCTCGACATGGACGCGGCGCGGCCGCCGCTGGCGCCGCACACCCCGGCCGCGTGGAGCGGTAGGAGCGCTCGCCTCGCCTCGCCCCGCCCCGCCCAACACGGCGCAAGTGCACAGGACAGGCGGATGACCCAGAAGGCCCGCGAGTTTACTTTAGCAGCCTTACGAACCCCGCTCGCTTCGACCGTTTAACTCTGCGCCCCATCCGGTCTGCCAGCGCTTCTTACGCTCTCTCCTTGTTCTGTCCGCCCCTTCTGCTCCTGTGACTCCTCCCTCGCCTTTCGCTCCTTCCTTCCGCCTTTCCTCCTCCTCCTCCTCCTCCTCCTTCGCGCTCGCCCCTGCTCTTTCCTTGAAGTAAATAGAAACCTGTCTTGAGCGGTCACCGATGGCTCCGGCAAAAGTTGGCCGTTAAATAATGGTCGGTCGCTTAGTGGCCCTTTCGCTTAATCAAGGATACGTTTCTGGAAGCGTAAATGAAATACAATTGTGCTCAATTATGAAATGCGTGGTCCCTTTAACTTGTGTAAAGACGGTACCGGTAAAGGACAAACTACAATTTGAGCAAGGTTCTTTCTAGTGAAATAATTGCTAGAAAAACGTGGGCATCTCTGAATAATGCTTAAAGTGAACCATAGATTCATCCCAAATAAGATTATGTACAATTTTTCTAACATTTGAGTAGTTCTTGCGCAATTTTGCGTGAAATTTAGGCAACGTTCTTATTTTATTTTTTTCTCAAAACCGGCTCCAAATTTTTTCTTTAAATTTTCTTCTCGTATGTAGCAGCTAGTTTCCGGTCATTATTCTTTTCAGAACCAGGCAAATGCTGGAGAAGTGTGCTGCCGCCGCGAGCTTTCGTCCTTACCCTTGCCCCCCTCTCAGCACACGTAGTGACACTCAAAATTACATGCGCTACACTGTATGTCGTGCTAACAGACTGAAGCTTAAAGCTTCCCGCGAGATACCTCTAGGAGAGAAAATGCGGCAGTTTTAAGCTGACTTGAAGGTCGGGGACAGTTCTCAAGTTCATGTGTGTGTGTGTATGTGTGTGTGTGTGGGGGGGTGAACTATCCCCTGCCTCTCGGGACACATATTACGCTCATTACATACACTACATTTACGGGCCTAATGAGCAGAAAAGTTAACGCGCCCGGAAACAGGACGTAATGAAAGCATTCCGACCTGTGTAGCCGAGGTCGCAAAGGGTGAAGAGCCGTAGCTTCCTCGTGCCTGAAGGGTCGCGGTTTCGAATCCCGTTCGGGGCATGGGTGTTAGTGTGTGCCCGTATTCCGTTACCGTTACCCCCAGTGTTACTAGTAGTGATCGGAATATGACCTTAGTAGTTGAGAGGCCAGTTCCGCTGGAGGCGTGTGGTTGCAAGTGTGGGTGGCGTCGCAGCGCCGGCGCCCGCCACGGAGGCGTCGGAGGGCGCGTGGGGCGCCGCGGGGGGCAGCGCCGGGGGCGCCGACGCCGACGGCAGCCCCGGGCCCCTCGCCGCCCTCCGCCTGCTGCCCCCCGCCAAGGCAAGATGACCAACACGCCTTCCATACCGTTTATGGCCTGCAGCATTGCCACAAATCGACTCATGAAATTTCGACATAAACGTGTTTAAAGTTTGAAGTGCGGGTATCACACGCTTAGTAACTGGTGCATTAAGAGATGAGAACCAATCCAAGGTTAAGAGATATGTTAATAATAGCAAATATAAAAGGTTTTAAAATGAGTGTCATTCCTCAAAATTCGTATTTTTCGAGTTGTGCCAGTGTTGCTGCCCATGAACGATATAACAAAGTTTTACATGTGAAATTTGAGTTGGTGTTGATTAGCTGCGAATCCAATATGCACTGGAGTTCGGCAGGTACAAGAAATCTTTTCACGGCGTTGTAACGTGATCTGCGGAAAACCAGAAGCCCTGTCAAAATACGACAATTTTTTTTTACTCTACTTCCTTCTCTTTATTTTGTATACACCCCATATTAGTTCATGTACAGAGGTTTAGAAAAGAATGTTACAAACTTCTACGCTAGAGAATGGCGCGAGTCGAAAGTGATTACATTTTGGCATTGAATTTATGGTTAGAAATCTCTAATAACGGAATTACAACCCATTTTTCTCATCGTGCCCCTGATTGCAGGACAACTAACTAATGTGGAGGAAGACGAACAAATTTGATTTGTCGACCATGAGGCTTGATACATTCGTTTTAATGGCAATGCATATTAACGCGCAGTACAAGTTAAATAACAACGACAAGAGCTTAGTGATCATCTTCATCTTCCCTTTCATCTCATTGAAGTTTGTATCGTTTGTTTTGAACTAGAACTAAGTTCTTATTATTCAGAACTATAAATGGCATAAATGTTTCTACCCTTGCCAGAAATTCGTATTCCAAAGATGAAAATCATTATCGAAAAAATTATTTTCAAAGAGCGTTGAAAACCTACAGATGACAATGAGCTGCTAATCACAGGCGCGTCCGCCGTGTTCGCTTGGGAATTTGAAACGAGTATGATTGTATGCCACTGCATTCCCTCAGAAACAATTCCCTTCATACTATATAAGATGGAGACTGGTTTGTGGTGTTCTTACAGATAATCTAAAATTGAAAAAAAGGCGTTTTACACTTACTTTTTCGATTTTTTTTGTGAATGTGATCCATCTGAATGTGTTTTTGTCGCGTGTAGTGTTAGTTCCGCGTCATTGAATATCGAATTGCGCATCATGTCTGCGTATATTAAGTACAGTAATAAAATTAAAATAAAATTGCAAATTGATTTGAAATAAAATTGAACACATACGAAAGTAAAAAGTAAATAACTTTAATTTTTGTCAAAACAGTTTCTGCTGTAACGATAAACATTTATAGGCGATCAAAACGTACGGAGCTTATTATATTATTGGTCACACAGACAACACATGTGTCGTTAAATATACTGCGGAATAAGGTACTCCAACTACGCTGTAAGTTAAAGTTCATTTCCAACATTCTCCTCACGGAGATGCGCTTCAGATCATCACTTCAAACTTCTCACCATACAACTTTGCTCTCATTGAAATAGAAGATACAAAATTATATTCATGCATATTCACACATTTTATACGTGCATATTACATCTGATTCCACATACCTGTACACCTTCCTGGAACAACGTATTAATAATGGACGTTTATTGAGCTCGTTTATGGATTGCGATTGGCAGGAAGTGCTGAGGGGCGGCGGGGGCGTGCTGCATCTGGGGGAGGCCGGAGCGGGCGGGGGCGTGATGCAGGGCAGACTGTTGCCCTCGCCCTCGCCCGCGTCATCGCCCTCGCAGTCGCCCTCGCCCACGGCCACCGCCTCCGCCAGCACGCCCGCGCGGGGCGACCCTGGCGACTTCTCTTTTATGGACGAAGACCCCGACGACGACCACGACGGCGACCGGGAGGTGCTCCTGCGGGCGGGTGCGTTGCGGCGCGGCCCATCCAAAGCGGCGCCAGAACGGTTTGATGAAAGACAGGGGGTCGGTAGCGACCCCCTGGGGGCCGATGAAAATTTGGAGGTGATCAGTGATGATCAAGGGGTCGATTGGGGTCTGTACCCGAATATGAACCGGCGTTGCTAGGTATAACGAAAATTTCATTGATTACAAACAATATTAAACTTGATAATTGAATTTTTCTGATATAAAAGCAACAAAACTTATAATAATAAATTAGAAATTATCTCTTCTCATTTTCGTTTTACCATTAATTCTTAGAAAGAGTGCGTAAGTACTGTGGTGCATCCGGGGCATAGTTCCGGTCCCGCATTCGAGAACTTAGCTATGCTGCTATCTACAGGGTTTAGAAAACTCAAAAAATTATAACTCTGTATTCCCAACGAAAGTATTCGCCGAAGAAAATACCCTCTCGCACTGCAAAAATGTTATGGTCAGTTAAAAACCCTGAACATTTTGTAAACTTTCCACACTATCTCACATATCGTGAGACCACTGAGGAACTTGGAGTTTATCCAGGCTGCGGCGGTGCCTTCGTGAAGAGATACCTGTAGAGGGAAAACGCGCTGACATGTACGTCAGTGGTAAATCTCACGTTCCAGAAGGGGACGAACTCCGGGATACACCCACGGTAATAAAGTTAACGCTTCCTCAGGTACATGATAGTCTGTCCCCCTCTGAAATGTTTTGCGTGCGTGTCACAAGTTGTTGGTCTGTGCTAGGGATGTGCCCTTAACAGCTAAACTGTTATTTCTCAACCGTTTTCGTTTCGTAACTGTAACGCGAAATAACAATTATTTCGTTTAACCTGTTATCCCGTTATCGGTTGAAATGCATAGAACTGCAATCTACTGGGCCTAATCCGAACTACTACAAACTTTCGTGGCAACCATTTTGTACGATAACAGCTTCACTGCAGCTAATCAATCATGATTTGCCAGTGTTTGAATTATAGATTCATTAATACATAATTCGTCATTATTACACATCATGTGCTACAATATTTTTATATTTTATTGTATACACTACAATAAGTTTATCCTTTAAATTAAGTCTTTCCAATATGTTTGTTAACTTATTTCTGTCCATTGCTGCTTATGTGAGATCAACTAATATTTCCCTAGGCCCGATAAAATAAAATGAGTTACGGTCAAATAAGTCGCATTATAATACTTGATATTCGACTGTCATTAACACTAGCTATAGGTAAGCAAAAACCCTTTCTCCTCATTATTTTTAGCACTCGTTACTTCACTATGCACAAGTTGCATATTTGAAAGAATATTTGCAATCTGAACTCGAATCACTATCATTAGTAATATTGTATGCACATTTGCTACACATTATATGAATTACTATTCATCCTTGACAGTTCATCCAGTCTCGTTCATATCAGCTGCTTCTCTGTCCAAACATGTTTGGGAAAGTAGTGCAAGCAAGCACCGTGAGGTAGCTACTCAATCTTTACGGTGCTACCAACATTATTCGTTTTGCGTGGTTTAACTCTGAGCAGTCGCCACAACTGCTTTAACTCTTAGCAGTCAGCCATGTTAGGCTGCTGATCACGGACCTGTTATTTTTCAACTGTTATTAATAACAGCTATTACGAGTCAGCTGTTTTTGTGATAACAGCTATTGAAGAAAAGCTGTTAAGCTCATCTCTAGTCTGTGCTTCGCAGGGCGCAGCGGCGGAGGTGGAGGCGGAGTAAAGGGCGACGACCGCGGCCGCTCCAAACGCTCCAGGGCCCAGGTGGGTCTTCGCCTCTTGCGCTCTCGCTCTCCATCCGTCCGCCTCCTCTCCCCCTCGGTCACTCGGACCGGGAGCGGTGGCTCAGTGCGTCAGTTGATGTCATTGCAGTGGCTCTGAAGTCCTAGGTTCGAGTCCCGACGACGGCTGGATTTTTCGACACTAACTTTCAGCTAGGTTGACGTCCGGTGCTGTCTGGAGAAGAATTTTAGCGGCCGGCTGCTCCTGATCAGTAGTTTTCTGTGGTTTCTTCAATCAACACCAGGCGAATGCCAGAGCAGTACCCTTACAAACGGGCTGCACGGACCGTGCGCGATCTTTCACCTTCCTCTCCCTTGTTCTATCCTCTCCCTTACACACACACACACACACACACACACACACACACACACACACACATATATATATATATATATATATATATATATATATATATATATATATATATATATATATATATATATATATATACGCGTACACTAACATTCACTAGACACACACGCCGGGAGACCGGTCGGGGACTTGGAACTTTTCCGGCTGGGGCGGAGCCGGCTGAGGTGGGGAGATACTGGTTGTGGAAAACCCCACTATTCGACGGTAGGTCGGCGCCGGATCTCGCCATCCAGTGGGGAAGATCACCGCCACCTCTAGATGAAAAAACATGAACTACACTTAGGGACCAATGACCTCGGCAGTTGACGCGCCCGGAATCACTAATCAATCTCTGTCCTTGGAAGCCTATAGATCGTAACGCCAACTTAGGCTCACTGACTTTTGTCAAATGTTGCAGGGCTTTTAGTCTTATCCCTGAGTATCGCGAAATGATAGCTTGGGTGGGGGAATGTGGAACCTTATCAAGAGGAAATCGGCGCCTACAACTACAGAGATTTTTACATCGTTGCCTGAGAACGTTACCCGTTTCCGAAATCTCTGCACACATAGGCTATCTTTGCTAGTGCAAAATATTCCTTCTCTTCTTAGACGAAGAGACGCACACAGGCGGAAGCATTTGCGTAAAATAAATATTTTACTAAAACAGCACAATAGTAATTTGACGTATTTGTGGGATCTCGATACCAGTCGTATTGTGGGATCTCGATAGCAAAAAAGTGTTTTTTTTAAAGTCCGTGTATGCGTCCGAGCGCCCCTGAATAGTGACGCCTCTAGGCAACCCGACGTATTGTCAAGTATTAAACTCGTGTTGGTTGCATATCTTGCCCCTGCGATTGGGAAGTACAAGCTTGAAATTTAACATCCGATATTACTTGAATGTTATCTCGGACCAGTAACTCCTCCAAGACAGTGTCATAGCGAACGCATGCCCAAACTTTAGGGAGAACTTGTTAACATTAGGGTACGTGACAACAAACCAGCCAACCAACCCTATACGCGCGAGCAAGTCTTATCATCTAATTTTTGTTTGTGTTTTGCAGAGCGTAGCGTAAAAAAAATATTAACAATCACGTGACTAGTAGCTTGTGAAGTGTAATATACTGCAATAGCGAAGCATATTAGGGTATACTAATATACTACTAAAGAGTTTGTGCACCCTTTAACGTTAAAGCACTATCGATATTCTGCGCATGCGCAGTTTGAGTTTCGCGTCACTTTTGTGCATCTGCGCATGCGCAGAAAATTGATAGCGCGGCCCTCTAAGGCTGACACAAACTCTCTAATAGGGAGTTTAGCGCCTGGCGTAAGGAGACATCCTTAAACTCTATTGATCACGCGACTAAGGACTTTATACGGTCATAATGAACAACGTTCAGAAGAGTTTCGGCAATTCCGACATTGCGTTATGCAGTATAGCAAAATAAACATTTTAAGCGGTGAATAATATATAAAGAAGTTGCATAATATACCAAAGAGTCTAGACTAGCGGTGACACTTTTAAACCACGATACGAGACAAGAGTATAATAAATTTACAGTGTTCGGAGTTTTAGCTTTTGTGGCCTTCATAGATGAGTATGCACTCTGAAATTTTGAATTGATTGTACTTGAGAACGTAGGAAATATTTTCAAACAGCGTTCATTATGCGAGTAAGACATAACCTATCCCGAAGGTATGATTTCAACTTATTTTTCGGGAATTTCTTTCCTATCACTTCTCCAACATTTCCTGTCAATTCTTGCCAGCATTGTGGAGTTAGTAAGGAATAATAGTAATTGCCTGATATACGAGAATCGGTTTGTCAGAAATGGAAAAATTCCCAACGTTTTCTGTTTTTGGCGGCCATTTTGCCGCTTATAAGGTGAACGTAGAAACTCCTATAGGCGTCCACTACTTATGAACTTATAAGGTCGTATCTCAGACAAAAGGTAAGAAGTTATGACTTCAAGGTCCGTCACGTCAGTGTTAGTGCATAACGTCGCTACCATACGCCTGGTGCTAAAACTCCCTAATATACGTGAAGGACGAACCCGCGTGTAGCGATGCGGTGCATTTTGTGTGCGCGAATGGAATTGGACGCTTGATTGAAGCTGCGTGCGGCGGCGGAGCGGGAGGAGGAGGGCGAGGCGGAGGAGGACGTGGAGGCGCGGGCGGCGGCAGCGGCGCAGGGCCCGGAGGCGGCGCGCGCGTCGGAGGCGGCGTCCACGGCTCTGGCAATGCACGTGGAGCGCGCGTCGCGCCGCGCCGCCGCCGCCGCCACCTCGCAGGCGCAGCCGGAGCAGCTGCACGCGCTGCGCGTGGGCCACACGGACCTGCGCGCGCAGGCGGCGCAGCTGGCGCACGCGCTGCAGGCGGCCCGCGCCGCGCGCTCCACGCAGCAGGCGAGTGGCCCACGCCGGCCTCACGAAGCGCGGCTCAACACCAGACACGCAGAAGGGGGCGTGGCTGTTAGTAGTGAAGGGTCTCCACGCAGCAGGCGAGTGGCCCACGCCGGCCTCACGAAGCGCGGCTCAACACCAGACACGCAGAAGGGGGCGTGGCTGTTAGTAGTGAAGGGTCTCCACGCAGCAGGCGAGTGTCTTGGGATGCGAACGGGAATTCCTTGTTCTGCTCTATTGCAACCTACTGGGTGGCCAAATGTGAACCTGTCTCATGTAATGGTTCCAGACTTTGCAACGGAAAGGGTGTAAAGCGACAGAGAAGATTCTCGAGGCGCTTTCGACACAGGTGACCGTGTCTTGGGATTATTAGACATTATAACATCAAGGTCGATATTTTCAAAATATTTCGATGTTTTGTATAAACATTGATGTTTAAACACGATATACGAGGTAGGCGGAAAAAGTTCCCGGAATGGTCGCTTACAGTCAAGTATTTGTTAGCTGAAAGGGAAATTTTTGTTTGTGAGGTTGGCATAACTGGTAGTGAATGTGCTTTTGAGGTTAGCAGGCAGTTGTAGTTGGTTCCGTGCGTTCGGTGTTTAATATTGTAGATCGTAGTTTCTTTCTTTCGTCGGCTTGTGCAATGTCGTCATTAGAGCAGCGTGGCAATATTAAATTCTGTGTGTTGCTGGAGAAATCACCCTCGGAGACTCTTGAGATGCTAAAAAAAGCATTCGGAAATTCTGCGATGAAGAAAACAGCAGTTTACGAGTGGCATAAGCGTTTTCGCGACGGTCGCACAACAATTGAAGATGACGTTCGGACTGGGCGGCCTTCCACTTCCACTACAGACGACAATGTTGAGCGCGTTCGACAAATTGTGCGTGCGGACAGGCGAACAACCATCAATACTATTGCCTCTGAAGTTGGTATTTCACATGGGAGTGTTCACAGCATTCTTCATAATGACTTGAACATGCATCGTGTTTGCTTGCACATTGTTCCAAAAATGTTATCCCCTGAGCAAAAGGAAATGAGAGTGACCATGTCCAGGGACTTGATTGAAATGGCTGATGCAGATGACAGCTTCCTGCGCAAAATTGTTACAGGTGATGAGACATGGTGCTTTCTTTACGACCCTCAGACAAATCGGCAGTCCGCTGAATGGAAGTCAAAAACTTCACCAAGAAAACAAAAATTTCGCTTGGACAGAAGCCGGGGTAAGGTGATGTTGGAGGTGTTTTTTGATTACCGTGGAGTGATTCATTATGAATTTATTCCTGAAGGGAGAACAGTAAATAAAGAATTGTACACAGAGATCTTAAAACGGCTACGAGATGCAATTCGACGAAAACGACCTGAAAAATGGGCAGAGAATGACTGGTGTTTGTTGCACGACAATGCCCCAGCACATCGATCCCTAATGGTGAAACAATACCTTGCCAAGAATAATGTTACCACTCTGGAACATCCTCCATATTCTCCCGATCTCGCACCACCAGATTTCTACCTGTTTCCAAGGTTAAAAATGGCATTGAAGGGACATCGTTTTGCTGATTCGTCAGAGGTGATTGAAAATGCGACGGAGCGGCTGAAGGAACTTTCAAAAACGGCTTTCAAGAGTGTTTCCAACAATTATATGAACGGTGGAATAAATGTGTAGATGCAGGAGGAGAGTATTTTGAAGGGAAATAATGTAAGAATGTTATAAATATTTTTAATAAATTTTTAATAACCAATTCCGGGTACTTTTTGACCCTACTTCGTATAAAAGTCGATGTTTCTTTAACACTGATATTTTGTGCTCGATGTTTTTACATTTTCGACGTCTTCTTTGTGAATGAAAATTTCCCCTATTCACACAGTGTTGAAAATGTTAAATAATGAAATAATAGCTTATGGTAACTGTGTGAGTTAGTGTGTTCGAAACCAAACAAACGCTGTTCTTACTACCTTCATCAAGCAAACTAACTCATGCCCGAATTGACCCTGATGTCCGTCATATTTCACACGTGGAGAGGTGCCAACGCATAAGATGTGTTTGTAAAGGGTCTCCCCCTTCCCCGTATCCTTATTTGGCGAAGTGAAACCTGACGCCCTGAGATGACCATGGACGGTTATGCTTTGATGCAGCTTCGTCCTTTGTTTTAATTATTTTAACTTTATTTTGAGTTAAATATTAATTATAATTAATAAATACGGCCACAGTCAAATTAAATTTTGTTACGCACAAATTTAGTATTAAAGGTTACTAAACCAGCTCTACAACATCGATGGTTTTTAGACGATGTATTATTAACATCGATGTTTTAATTTTGAATACCGGCGTACGGTAACATCAGTGTTTTGTTAACGATGTCGCATCACTCCTTGCAGGCGATTTCCGCCATTTGAAGCTGTTTTCTTCCCACCTGGACGCTCCCACCCGTGCTCTACCGTTTGCCTTAGCGGATACCCCAAAATGCCTACTGGGTTTGCAAATGCGTCTTGGGTGATTAATCGGTTCTTGGTACTGAATTTCCCCTCTAGTTGGTGCCTCGTGTGCCCTGTCTCAGAGCGCATCTGCTATCCAGCCTTAGCGTGCTGAGTCAGACCCACGGTAGGGGAGTGGCGGGAAGACGATGGGGCGAGATCGGCTCTACTAGTGAATGGCGAGTGGCGCAAGGGAGTTGCAGCACACCATCGCATCGAACTGGTCCCAGTTCTACCGTTTGAGAAGTCTTGCTGTAGGATACGCAAACATATATCGGGGAGGGAATCAGTGGTCTGTGTGGAGTGAAGGCCTTGCTGAGGTTGCACCGGATCCTGGAACCGGTGTGGAGTGAAGGCCTTGCTGAGACGCGCTCTCGCGCAGGCGGCGCGGTTGCGGCTGCGGAGGCGGAGGCGGCAGCCTCGCTCGCGCCCCGACGCCACCGCTGACGCCGCCCCTGACGCTGCCCCTGACCCCGCCCCTGACGCTGCCCCTGAAGCCGCCCCCGACGCCACCCCCGACGCCGCCCCCGATGCCTTTCCCGATGACGAAGCTGAAGCCGAGCAGCTGCGTAAGCGCCACCTCGCCCCTCCCCACAAACTCGCTCAACGAGCTACTTCAGAATACACCAAATTATACTGTTCTTTGGAATTGTTTTTTGTATTCACTCTTTTAGAGGGATACGTTAATGAACATTGAAGAAAGCAGCGGCTAGATATATTTTTATTAATGTAATATATTCCATTATTAATTAGATATTTAAATCATTTTAGGTACACGTGTAGAAAAATCAGGTTTTCGGTAGTTCTGAGTGACGTTATAACAAAGTTTAATTTATTTCAAATACAACTATATTCTACACCAGGGGTTCCCAACGGTGAGAATTGACCCCCTGGCGGTCGATGAAAGTTTGAAGGTTGTCCGAGATTTTCAAGGGGTGGACTGGGAGTCTATAGCAGAATACGAACCGGTGATTGTTAGGTATAACATAGGTCCCATAGATTACAAAAAATATTAAATGATCTTGATAATTAATTTCTCTCCGGTATAGAGCAACAAAATACATAATAATAAATTTCATATTGGCTTCTCTTCATTTTATCATTCATTCTGAGGATCAGGGTTGTAGGTAGACTGCTGTAAGCGGTGCATCGTACCGTTCTCGCATCCGACAACTTACGAGTAGCTTCGCAACTATTTACAGTGTTCAGAAAACAAGAAATTATATCGCTGTTTTCACAACGATATTCTATCGTGGAAGAACATAATCTTTGAGGAAATAAATGTTATGGTCAGTTAAAAAACCCGCATTCGTGAATCTAGCTACGCAACTATTTAGTGTGTTTAGAAAAATCAACACATCACAACTATGTATTCGCAACGATACTTAATGCATTCATAACTATATAATACAACGATACTATTACTGAAGAAGGTATTCTGTGGGAAAATAAATGTGATGGTTAGTCAAAAAATCCTGAACATTTTGTACACATTACTCAGCAACGAAGAAGCAGCTACTGAGAAGCAAAAGAGTCTTCGATTATTGACAATCTAGATAGTTGCCAAAATATTGGCCTACGAAATGATTATCTTTGAGACATTTAATTGCACATCAGACATTTGTGTTATGATTGTATGTGTTGCAAATTACAGATAAAACGTAAGGGGGTCAATGGAGCAAATAATTCCTTTAAATGGGGTCGATAAAAGAAAAAGTTCCGAATTTTCTGTTCTTCAACCTCAGTACATTTTTATTTAGATACATTACCGTCAATCGGATGTATGAAGCTTTTACGATTCATGTAAATGTCGGAAACAGTACAATATTCAAAGTATTTCCCCAATGCACTTACAGTTGCATTAAAACCATAAAAGCACGTGTTTTTAAAGAATTCTTTCAGAATATCGTAAAGGGAATTGGATAATAATGATAACGAAGTTGTCATGTCTAGAGGAATTGATGAGCTTTTGATCATCTCTGTCGATGCCGTAAGCTTACCTTGTTGTTTAAAATAGAAAGAAACTCGTCTTAAAGAGACATTTCATATAATATTCTGAATGAATACGAAAAAAGGTTCTCGAAGAGTAGACCGAGGCGCTTCGAATGGCTCGTCATTTATCGTGAATGGTGCCCGGATGGGTCTAACCGTGAGTGAAGGGCGGACGGACGGTTCTTATAACGAACTGAGATCAGTTTCGTTATTAAAGTTTTCTAGAACACAAAGTGCTCTGATTGTCCATTTTGATCGTGACCAATTCCAAGCCAAAATTATACTGGCAAATACAACAAAAGAACTGAAACCTGTGAATCTGCATGCTTTTTCGTATATAGAAACACATTTTTAAGATGTTCACTATGTGAATTAATCTTCCGCCAGAGTTGCATTTTTATAGTGTGAATAGGCTTCATTTGTCAACACTTTTTTTTCATCGGAGGGAGAAAGATCTCCATCCGACCACTTTACCATTTGCTACAAAAGCGGTATTATAAACAATGATTCATCCTGTGATTTCATAACGACCCATAATTTTTTTTCGGTTAGGAAAAACAATGAAATTTCAAAATCTCCACCTAAAAAACATTTAAAATTAAAAAAAACTTCGGACATAACGGCTGGTCGGGAGCTTTCAATAAGTTTTATCAGTAGAGCCATAATTTTTGATCTACTGACTTTTAATATCGAAAAAAAAATCCACTAATCACAATTCATTTGATTTTAAGTTTTAGCAATGTTTATACCATCCTCGACAGAGTTTTTTAAAAGGATCCCAATAAATGCAGAAACGTCTAATATGGCTAACAATAAGTATAAAAGTGCTTTTATAAGAGAGTAAGAAATAATTATCATGATTGTTATCGAAGTATTTCGATATATTCGAAATAATTATCGAAATATTTCGTAATCATTAGAAGCAATTCAAGAAAGTATGTGCTGTTGTAGCTGTGGTAGTCTGCAGGTCCTGTTAGAGATGAAATGCATGTTGATATTAATAGTGAGAGTAGGGAGTGATTCTGCCAGTGCACTTTCTGTGGCATGTTTCAGACGGCGCTGGAGCGGCGGGTCAAGGGCTGCCCTGGGCACGGGAGCTGGAGGGGCAAAGGTACGAGCGCCTCTGCCCATGTGACGGAGCCCTTCACGCCACACGAGCACTCTGTCTTGGGATGGGAACCCAATTCTTGGATCGGAATAATCCTGGTTGGATATTCTCTCCGTTACGCTTTTTGTGTTACCCTGGTTGGTGCTCAGAGACGGCTCGTTTACTGTGCTTCAGGACACATTTTATGTTCCTCCGTTAAAGTAGTTGTATCCTCTTTGGCTTTCTAAAGTAAAACTTAACGAAACTGAGATCCATTTCGTAATAAGAATTTCTAGAACACTAAGTGTTCTAATTGTTCATTTTGATCGTGACAAATTGCAAGCCTAAAGTATACTGGTAAATACAACAAAAGAACTGCATCCTGCGAATCTATACTTTTTCGTATATAGAAACATACATTTTTAAGATGTCCATTATGTGCGTTAATGCATCTTCCCTCAGAGCTGCATTTTAATAGTGTAAATAGGCTTCATTCGACACACATTACTTTCCTTCGTACAAATCTAGAAGACGAGAAATATCTCTATCCGAACACTCTCCTATTTGCTACAAAAGCATTCTTATAATCAATAGATAGGGTGTTATTTTTATAACAAGTTCGAGTGAAATATTAGTGTTTACTATAAAACCGATAGAACTAGAACCAAGCACACACCATAATTAAAGCGCAACACGTGCCTTCTACGCTGCATGGCTCCACGGCGACCGTTGAAACCCCAACAAGTGAAGCGCACCAGGCAAGGACAACGTAACGACCTTCACAGCATGGGGTCTAAACGCAAGGGTGAACGCGAAGCCAGTCGCTGTCTTGCGGGAGCGGTGCTTGGGGGCGGGTGGTGAGGCGTGCGTGGTCGGCAGATGGGCGGCGGGGATGGCGGGTGGCGGCGCGGGGGCGGACGACGTGGCGGCGGCGGCGGAGGCGGCGGCGCACCCTGCCACGCCCACCCTCGGCCTCGCCCGCGGGCGCAGTCGCCTCCGCGCGCCCGCACAAGTAAGAAGGCGGCAGCAGCAGCCGCATCGTTTGCTCAGTTTGATGCTCCTTAGAAGCCTGCCTCGGAGTGGTTGGATTGCAGAGCATTTTACTTTCTTGCATACGACTTACGTAGAGAAAGTATTGTACACCTGCAGCGTAAACGGAGAATTTTCGATTCAGCAAAACTCCGTTCCATACAACCAGAAACACGACTAAGAGAAGTTATTCTGAGAATTTCAAATTGCCGTATCGCGGCGTTCCATTGTCGCATTGCAACACGCTAACCCCTGAAAGATTCTTTCAAAAGAAGTGCGAGAAATTCGAATTTGCAACTTCGAAAATGGAGAATTGCACTTAAGTACTAAGTTAATATTCCTAATTGTAATATGTAAATTGTAGTGTTCTGCCACCAGGTTATGTATACCTACCTGCAGAAATAATAAATATCTATCTATATCTACTAACAGTTTAAAAAATTGTACACGAGATTTTCTAAAGAACTTATTTCATTTAACAAAAAAACTCCATCATCAATATTGTAATTATATTGTTATTTGAAATTTTCGAAAATACAGAGATTTTACCAAAAGTGGTACTATCACCACTTTCTTATTCTATTGCTACGAGTACATACGAGGAAAACATTTTAAAAAGTAAAGCCGTTATTGAAAAAATAATTATTTTAAAATTACCTATTCTTCATGCAAAATTATGCAAACACTACTCAAGTTTTCAAAAAAAATTGAACATGAGCTTATTCCAATCTATTTTTGACAAACAGATTTCATTAAAAAATACATTTCTATCTTGAATATTGTAGATGTAGGAAGACAAAGAAAGTTTGAACTGTTGAAATTTTCGAAAATTCTTTTAACGAAAGAACGAGTTTAACGAAAATTAAATCAGCGCCAAATTATTTACTGTTCTTCCCACATACAAGGAGGAAAAAAATGGAGCCATTTATGAGAAAGAAAAGTTGTTTGAACATTTCTAAAAATTCGGTATGTTTCAAGCAAAATTACGCAAAACGACTTAATTTTCCAAAAATTGAACATGACCTTATTTGAAGATCTTTTTTTGACGAACACATTTCATTAAGAAAAAATATTTTATTTTAATTACTGTAGTTGTAGGTAGACGCCGAAAAATATTTTGAACTTCTGCAATTTTCGACAATTCAGGGAGTTCAACGAAAATGCGACCTATGTTATTTCTTTGAGCGACTCATGCTCTATAAGAGGGAAAAAATTAAAGAAGAAATTGAAGCCATTTTTGATAACATTTCAGAAATGTTTTTGAGACTTCATGTAAGCAACCCCGCAAAATCAAAATATCCTAAATAATATAAACTTGTCCTGGTGTTGGAAATATAAACCACACATTTACACATAAATGGTAATTTTTCACATTACGAAAATATTCAATGTATTATAAACATCATTAAATAGAATTTTGAGCACTACCAGTAATTTAAGACAATACCCAGGCCAGGCAATACTGAGGTCACACGTATTAACGACTTATTAATACATTACGTAATTCTCCAAGTAAAGGCTCACACACACCGGCGGGGTAGATCCGCAGCGGGTGCGGCGCGGAAAGTTCCGAGCTAGACAATGTTCGCGGGGCCGTTCACACTGGAGCGTCAATTATGAGGCAGCGTTTGGTGACGGTTGGGAAGGTCGCTCGATCCAGAGGGGAGCAAAAGACTCCCGAACACGGGCGGACCTCCACGAAACTCGAGCTGCTGCGGAAGAAACGCGCCTGACTGCGTTACAAATTTCGCCGTCGATTAAACGCTGCCAATCGGTTGCCGCGACGCTCGCCTGCCGCGCAGGTCTAAACGTGCTCATAAGGCAACACATGACGCGAAACTTCCGTTGCGGCCAATCCGCGTAGGCTGCGGGTCTTCCGCGTCGGTCTGTGAGAACCTTAATACATTTATTGTGAAACCACTGGACCGTGGAGCTGGATTCTCAGCATACCCCCCCCCCTCCGCGAAATGCTACTGCTGCAAAGCGGCTTCTCAAGCACGCGTCCCCAAAGGACGACCTCTTTCGGGTGTTGTTGCTCAACGAAGAAGCTCGTTCGTTCAGTGACAACAGCTGTTGCCGCTGCAACGACATTGACGAGGTCCTAGGGTTCGAGTCCTGAAGGTGGAGGATTTTCCACACTAGCTACAGAAGTAGTTCGAAGTCCGCCGATGGCTGGAGGAAATTTCTAACGGCTGGCTGCTCTGATCAGTACTTTTACGTTGTTTCCTGGGGAATGTTGGAGCAGAACCCTAACAAACGAAAACCTTTTCCCTTCCTATACTTGAGTTTTCGTAACGTGACGGATGACATTGGGTCATTTTTACACCTCCCGCGTTATAAAGTGAATCTTTTTAATTAATTCGCAAACATCCTTTTCAACGAGGCTCATGGCTTCAAAAATATGCCTATCACTGTTATAAAGATTCATTTTATAAGGCAGGAGGTGTAAAAATGATCTAATGTCATCCGCCATGTTACGAAAACCCGAGTATAAACATTGTTTCCTTCTTCTACATTGACATACACACACGCTCAAGATTTCGGCAGAGCAGTTCGGAGCTTAAAACTTGTCCCGGCTGGGACGGTATCCTGCTGAAGGTGGTACGGGGAGTCAGAGGCTAACGCAGAGAGGGGCATGGGGGCAATGGCCTAGAGTTTTCTTTACCTTTATTTGGCAAAATCGATTTAAATATTTAAGTTAGTATTACATAATTATTTAAAAAATAATATTGTAAAGTATCATACATACACATTACAAAAATAATTTAGAATATAATAACAGATATGTTTATTATTTTTAGAAAATCTATGATGCGCCCCCCCCCCCCAATGATCGATTGGATCCGCCCTGCCTGGTGTGGAAAAATCCGCTAGCCGACGTGTAGCTCGGTGGGGGATCTGGCTTTCTACCAGAGAAGAAATGATCAATCCCGCCATTAACGATCGAAGTAGCTGACGGGTCCGGAAGCACGAACACTCAAACCCGATATGCACGCGTCCTCCTGACGAAGGACTGCGGAGTTAAACCGAAGGCGCGCATGCGCGATGCCGTTTCTGGCTTTTCAGAACCCCGGGAGTCGTCGTCGGAGCGATGGAAGCGCGCAGTTGGGGTCTTGTCGTTCCGCAGGGGCCGGCAGAGGCGGAGACCGGGGACGCGGGGGCGGGGCCGGGCAGTGCGCGCGCTGTTGCCCTGCGGCCGCCTGAGCTGCTGGTCCTGCCGCCAGGGGCGCTGCCGGCAGAGCGGACTGCAGCGCAGGCTCCAGGTTATTTAACCGCACACTCAGGGTTGAGCAACATATTTGAATTTAGTGTTTAAATATCTCGCAAAAATACTTTTATAAATGTGTATTTAAATATATACACAAAATACATTAGGACTTGATGTGCGAAATCATATGTATTTAAAATACTTCAAATACTCAAAATACTGTAAATACATAATAGTTTTGTATTGTATACGTTTTATTGCAACAACATATTGTACTTGTCAATTACAGTAAATTAGTAATTGACAGTCAAACAAATTTCTGAACAATAACTATTGTAATGTATTTTAATAATATATATAAACATTTTCAAATATAAAACATCAAAAGTATGTCTAACACAAAGAAATGGAATTTCCTTTTAAAACGACCAATTTTTTCAAACAAATTATCAGACAATAAACCCCTAGTTGGCGAATGTATGAAATCTGAAAAGGAAACCAGTCATTCAACTGGCGTGGATGAACATTAACTCTTGTTATAGCAAATAAACGTTTTTTTATTGTTGCATAATTGTCTAGCATTTTTAAGATTCAACAGATGAAAGGAGCTTTTATTTTTGTTTCAATGAGGTGCATTCACTAGCAGAATGAAACAAAAAGAAACTATCCTCGTACAAAACCACCTTCTTCTTCGTCTGTATGTAAAGTATTTTAAGTATTTCTTTTTTTAAATACACCTACTTTATGTATTTGAATTCCTCTCTAAAATACATGCCCTAAAAACTCAAAACTTCAGTTTTTCAAATACAAAATGTATTTAAAATACGTATTTCAAATGCAAGTATTTAAATACTGCTGAACCCCGCACACACTAAACATTCCTTCAGATCCGAGCAAACACGTTTACCTCTGTCACGTGTTATATTAGTCCACATTGTAACATGCGCTGAGAAAATAATGGAGCCTCGTTTTTGTGCCAGTAATGCTTTTATTGTAAGATTGTCAACTATGAGATTGCCTTGCATCGGTTCTCGGACGGTTCCCGTTTTGAGTCATTTTTTCTCAAATGCACGTAACATGATTGAGAAGTCATGTCTTCCTCTAATTGCCTTAAAACGGGAGAGGTGGCTCAGGGCATCAACTGATATCACTGCAGTGTCTCTGAACGGGGGTCCTGGGGTTCGAGTCCCGACTGTGGCAGGATTTTCGACAGCCGGATAGCTGGGTCAGGTTCTGTCGCTGTCGGGAGGAGAATTCCAGCGGCCGGCTGCTGTGAACGGTAGTTTTTCGTGGTTTCACCGGTCAATACCAGGCGAATGTTGGAGCAGTACCCTAACAAACTGGCCATGGACCGCGCGTGATCTTTCCTTCCCATTCCTTGCCCTATCCTCACCCTTTACACACACTTACATGTACTACACAACCACACATACCTAAAGACCGTCCGGGAGCTTAGAGCTTGTCCCAGCTGGGGCGGTACCCCGCTTGTTGGAGATACCTGGTTGGGGAAACCCCGCTAGCCGACGCTAGGTCGGCGCCGGATTTCACCATCCAGCGGGACAAGATCACCGCCATCTCCACGATGAACACATGCTCTACACTTACGGGACTAACGGTTTTATCTGTTGACGCGCCCGAAATCATTAATAAAAAATCATGTACCTGCGTTAAGAAGTTGGTGCTGCGTGGGCTCCGCGTGCGGCAGGGGACGCGAGCGCGCGGCCGCGCGACGTGGCGGGGGAGCTGGTGCGGGGCGTGGTGGACGCGACGGTGCAGGACGTGCTGCAGCGGGGGCCGGCGGCGCTCTCGTCCGTCGCCGCCGCCCAGCCGCCGCCCCCGCCCCCGGCCGCGGCCGCGCCCCCACCGCGGCGAGGGCTGAGGCCCGGCGGGGCGCACGCCCCCAAGGACGCGCCGGTGAGCGACGGCGGTTTCTAGGCGTTCAGACCCCTTCACTCGGCGCCACTCGGTAGCGCCTCCGAGTGGCGCGTCTTCACACGTGCGGCGCAGTCGCGCCCACCGCCAGCACAGTTCTCAATGGCAGCCTTCACACGTGACCACTCGGACTCGCCAGTGAACCGATTTTTACCTGCCGACTACTTTTCGGCCGTCGAAGTCCAAAGCAGTGACTCAGTGACAAAGTGACTCCTTCCTCTCTCACGGTCAATGGCGATCGGTGGTGGCTGTGTGAAGGGCTCTACCGCTTCTCGGTGGCGCCACCCAGTGGCTCCGTGTGAAGGTAGCCTTCCTCTCTCGTGATTAGTGGTGGTCGGCGTTGGCGGTGTGAAGGGCTCTACCGCTTCTCGGTGGCGCCACCCAATGGCTCCGTGTGAAGGCAGCCTTAGTAGATGTTTTTGCCCGTGGTGGATACAAAACTTTATGGTTGAATAGATCGTTGGATAAAGGAGAATTCCAAAAATCTTTAAATTTGTCTTACATGAAAGGGTTAGAAATTGCAATCATCAGTTGTCAAAATAGCGTGAGATAAACCAAATAGTGTGTTTCTAATTACTATTGCATACTCGTAGTTGGACACGCTTGTTCGTACAAAATGGAATTGCAACTTGTTAATTCAAGAAAATAATGTTTAAATCGCATTTGCTACTCGAAGATTATGTCATTTATCTATTGCGTTTTCCTTTTTTTCTGAGTTTAATAAACTGAATTAATAAAAAATGAATGATTAGTTTTGTTGGTAGCGAGTGAGTATGAAGTATTGAAAAGGCCCTCGCGGGAATAAAAAAAATCCATGATGCACGGAAAGGACATTAAGTAAATGTATGTAATTTCAGCTACGTGAGCACACAGTAATGAACAAGTTATCCATAAATAAATAAATAAATGGTCTTTATGTACAGTGAAGCTCAAAGTATTGGATCTCTTCATCTCGGCTACTTCCGAAAATGTTAGACAAAATTAACAATATTTTCATTCAAATAGCGAAGGTGAAGGAGGATCTTGATGAAAAATATTATTTCGTAGCTGATTTCTCGTCATCGCATACCTGGACGGCTTAGATGCATCAGCTGTATTTGCGGCCAAGTACGCATTACATTCGTGCTTTGGGTTCGAATCCCACGTAAGGCATGGACGTAGTGCGTTCTGGTATGGTGAGGGAGCCTCCATCCACCTTGTATTACCTTTAACACCCACTTCCTTCCCATTCCAGATATAAATGCTCCTCTCCAGAATCTGAAGCCGAAATGGACCTACGGGGTGACTCGTCAATAAAAGTAACATTAGATCTAGATATGGGCTGTCCGGGTGACGCCGCGTCGAAGGCTGGGGTGCCGACGTTTCGACCGACATATCGCGGTCCTCTTCAGGGCTGTACTGCCTTAGATCTAGCTGAGGTGGGCGTACGAGCCATCTCTGGCTGCAGAGAAGGGAGAGTGTGGCATCTCTGCAGCGTAGAATGGAAATATGGGAGGGCGATGGGGCGGAATGCCCCGAGAACTGCATAGAACGAGAGGTTAACGGAAGTCCGGATGAATGGGTCGGCGGAGGAGCCGAAAGTTATAAAGAGACCTATACAAATAGTACAACAATAACAACAGCCCTCTTGGATGCTGCAGGGGGACGCGGGCGTGGGCGCGGAGCCGCCGCCGCCGGGGCTGTACGTGCTGTGGCGCCTGACGACGGAGGGCGGGCGCGAGTCGGCGCCCCCGGCCCCGGCCCCGCCCCCCTCCGGTAGGCCTCCTTCAACCGGGGCTTCGTCCACACCTCAGTCGGTCGCTACGAGGGAGGGGGGCTGCTCGCAGCGCCAATGCACCCTCGTCCGGACCTGGAGGGATATTTACAGAATTAGATTACACTTAATTGAAGGAAAAGTTATTTATTATTTATGTAATTTTTCCTGATAAGAAAATGTCACTAGACGAAATAGTTTCCACACTAGCTTTTCAGCTAGGTCGAATTCAGTCGCTGTCTGGAGGAGAATTCTAGCGGCCGGCTGCTCTGATCGGTAGTTTTCCGTGGTTTCTCCGATCAACACCAGGCGAATGCCGGAGCAGTACCCTACCAAACGGGCCACGGACCACGCGCGATCTGTCCTTCCTCTTCCTTGTCCTATCCTCACCCTTTACACACACACACACTAACATGCACTACACTACCACACATACCGGGAGACCGGTCGGGAGCTTAGAGCTTGTCTCGGCTGGGGCGGTGCCGACGGTAGGTCGGCGCTGGATCTCGCCTTCCAGCGGGGCAAGATCACCGCCATCTCCCGAGAAAAAAACATGCACTACACTTACGGGACTAATGACCAAAGCAGTTGCCGGGCCGGAAACACGAAAAAAATCAATCAAAACAACGAAATATTGAACGACACACGACCCGTATAAAAAATAACGGTTATGTTTGCTGACCACCACTGCTAAAACCTTGGTTTACAGACTTCAACCGCGTAAGTTATTTACTCTAAACCGGACTAATGACGTTGAATGTGTCGTGAAGGTTGAAGTGTACGTGTGTCGTGTCGAGGAGCGGGACCGCGCACCCTGCCGCCGCAGCGACCGATTCCGCCGCCGTCGCCGCCACCGCCGCCCGTGGCGCCACTCACGGCACTGCCCGCCGCCGCTGCCGCCGCCGCCCCTGCGTCCGCCCTCGCGCCCGCCACCGTGCCCGCCTCCGCCCCCGCGCCTGCCCCCGCGCCCGCGCCCGCGCCCACCGCCAGGGGCGACGCCAGCGGGCGGCTGCTGCGCGTGGACGTGACGCTGCGCCACGACGACCGCGATGACGAAGACACCAGGTGCCTTCAGCCTCTCACTCGCACTTCGCTCGCTCTGCACTTCAACCTCTAACCTGCGTTTGGTTCGATCTACACTTCACTCCCTTACTTGCATTTCGCTCGCTCTACACTTCGCTCTCTCGCTTGCATTCGCTCGCTCTACACTTCACTCTCTTACTTGCATTTCGCTCGCTCTATACTTCGCTCTCTCACTTGCATTTCGCTCGCTCTACACTTCACCCGCTCTCTCACTTGCATTTCGCTCGCTCCACAGTTCACCCTCTCACTTGCATTTCCCTCGCTCTACACTTCGCTCTCTTACTTGCATTTCGCTCGCTCTACACTTCACTCTCTCACTTGCATTTCGCTCGCTCTATACTTCGCTCTCTCACTTGCATGTCGCTCGCTCTACACTTCGCTCTCTCACTTGCATTTCGCTCGCTCTACACTTCACCCGCTCTCTCACTTGCATTTCGCTCGCTCCACAGTTCACCCTCTCACTTGCATTTCCCTCGCTCTACACTTCGCTCTCTTACTTGCATTTCGCTCGCTCTACACTTCACTCTCTCACTTGCATTTCGCTCGCTCTATACTTCGCTCTCTCACTTGCATGTCGCTCGCTCTACACTTCGCTCTCTCACTTGCATTTCGCTCGCTATACACTTCAACCTCTAACTTGCATTTGGATCGCTCTACACTTCACCTTTTCACTTACACTTAGCTCTTGCTGCACTTCAGTCTCTCATTTGCATTTCACTCTTACTGCACTTCATCCTCTCACTTGCACATCGCCCGCAGACCACTTTACTTGCGCTTCATCTGCACAGACCTTCATCCTTTTGTACTTTGCCCTCGTGCACTGCTTACAACCCGAGAAGTTCCTTTAAAATTTAGCTAATAGCTCTCTCTTCTATTTGGATGTTTTCACATTTAATCATCTTATAAAATGCAGTTAAAGTCAAAACAATGAAAGTCGTTGGGGAAGGTTACATACAGCCGTCGATGAATGGTTATGTATGGGTTGAAGAAGAAGAAGATTAAATACATTTTATTTTGTAGTTAAATTTTATTTTGTATATATAACATCTTCGTAATGAGTCTAGTTTCTGAGGTGTATAGCATTATCAAGAGAGAACGAATAATTTTGACTAGTTAATGATTATGTTGCTATGATTTGAATGGTGATGGAGCATTGATGGAATGAAAAGCAGGCAAAACTAGAAAAGCCCGGACAAACCTGCCGCGAACCGTTTGTCAATTCCAACCACCACGAGTTCCACGTGCAGCGAACGGGATTTGTATCCCTGTTTCTTGAGGAGAAGGCGAATGGTCTGACCACTGAACTACAAATCACCCACGTTTGGTGTAGCAAAGTAACCAGGGGCACTTGGCCTAACCTTTGTGTTTTAATTTTTGTATTTTTCTGTTCTATTTGGACATTCAAACTAGAAAAAAGGTTGTTCACACGTGTACGGTGTTAAAACTGTAATAGCAATATATTAATTGCTTTCCCAAGAATTCTTGGGAACTCAATGGCAATCCAGAATTTGTTGAAGACTACGGCATTAAGTCTAATTTTCGATGAACCGTCTAATTGTAAGTTACTAAGTTCTTCTTCTTCTTTGAAAGTTAGGATCTGAAGAACACACAAGTGGTCAGAACGATTACCTTACTCGACCATATAGTTCTGTTGATGAGGATGGAAAATAATAATCAATTTTATTTGTGAGTTCCTCTAGGTAGGATACAATAAAACTTAACATTTGTTGATATCCGTATTTGCTTTTTAGTCTCGCCAGAAATTACAACATTTCATGATTCCTTTTATGCTATTTTCATGCGTTTAATTTTATTTTAAGTTCAATAGTTTTTCACTTGAAATTAATATGTTATCTCCGTCTCCTTGCAGAAACTTTGTTGATTTAGTTGATTAGATTAGAAACTTAGTTGATTTCAGTGATGAAAAATTTCTGCTAAATAAGCTATCATTTGCAACCACATTTGATTCTTAAAGAATTTAGTACAATGTTGTTTGTCGTTTTGCTGAAAGGAGCATGCATTTCATCCTTTAGTTTAAAAATCAATAATAAAGTCAACACAAAAGATTTGTGTGCTCTTTATCCATGTTATCACAGAGATTTGGCAAAAACACTGAAGTAAAGTGGCTTTTGCGTACTAAAGTTTTTAATTTTTTAAACATCAAACATCTTTTGTAGTTCATTACTAGGATATTTTGACATTAATGCTTCTCTATAAATAAAAGATTGTGTATGAAAACATAGGCATTTTTTATTTAACAAAGCGTGTTATGAAGCATCAAATAATATTCGTACAAATGACTATACAATACAATTCCCTCAGTAACGATTATTTCACGATATGCAGATAAAATATTAAATAATCTAATCCTGTGAGAGTAATTATATTCAGCAGAAGTTTTCTTGAATTTCTCCCTCATTAAAAAAATTGACAAATGCCACAACATAACATTTGTTGGTTGATTCTGTTGAGTCGTTCACTTGAATAGTAATTTTTTTTCATTTTATCAAGCAAAATTTCATCATGTGAGTTATCATTGATTTGTCATCTTACTGGATTGTTCGAAAGTGGATTTTCATTTTGCCTTACGGTGTCTTCTCCAAACACTTTTTTCACTACAATTTTACACGCGAGCCTTATCAGATGCACATCAAATTTTCAGTACATTGAGCTCTGTTGCTAAATAAGTTAGTTTCTGGATTTTTCACTAATTGTGAATGTGTTTACAAAAGCTGCCCTCTGATTACATAGATATTTTAACAGTTTTAAAATAATCAAATTTTTATTTTCATTTTAGTATGATTTGTTCTAAAATGTCTGTTCAATTTCGTTGAAGCCATTGCTGTATTCGGAAGTTTTTTGTACCACAAACAGACAAAATGAAAAACAAAATCATCCTGGATCATCAGACCATGTAAAGTCTATTGTTAAATAACTAGCATTGTTACTGCAAATGTTTTAGCACATCTTTCTTTATCAATCTTTTCAAGTTTTGTATAAGATTTTAAATCTTCTCAGTAGTCTCTTCAGAATTTTGTGAATTTATTTATTTATTTTTTTTATTTTACGTCAAAAAAACAGTTAAAAACTGCATATGACGT